>CAUYPK010150082.1:0-10420 GCA_963574355.1 Loris lydekkerianus | reverse complement strand
TGTGTCCCAACAACTCTGCCAATGTTTCCAAAATGCTCAATTGAAAAAAAAAAAAAAAAAAAAAAAAAAAAAAAAAAAAAAAAAAAAAAAAAAAAAGCTGCTGTATGACACTTAGTTGCAGGGATCTCACTATAATTCCATATTCGGGGGTGGTGCCTGTGGCTCAAGGAGTAGGGCACCGGCCCCATATACCAGAGGTTCAAATCTGATCCTGGTCAAAAAAATTAAAAAAAATAATAATAATAATAATTACATATTCGTAACTTAGTCTTCTCAGTAATAAACCATACTCCAGTCCCCTTCCAGTCCTCCAGAAAAGTCTGTCCTGCAGCCAGAAGTTTCACCCAAATCTAACACTGTGATACTATGAAAATACATTTTAAAACACTGATGCATTGGACCAGGAATGATGGCTCACGCCTGTAATCACAGCACGCTGGAAGGCCGAGGCTGGTGAACTGGAGACCAGACTGAGCAAGAGTTGAGACCCTTATTCTACTAAAAATAGAAAAACTAGCTGGGCATGTGGCCAGCACCTGTAGTCCTAGCTACTAGGGGGACTCAGGCAAGAAGGATCACTTGAGGCCAGGAGTTTGAGGTTGATGTGAGTTAAGACACCATGGCACTCTACCCAGGATGACCAAGTGAGACTGTCTCAAAAATAAAATAAAAAGGGGGCGGCGCCTGTGGCTTAGCGGCTAGGGCATCGGCCCCATATGCCGAGGGCGGGGGGTTCAAACCCAGCCCTGGCCAAACTGCAACAAAAAAATAGCTGGGCGTTGTGGCAGGCACCTGTAGTCCCAGCTAATCGGGAGGCTGAGGCAAGAGAATCGCCTAAGCCCAGGAGCTGGAGGTTGTTGTGAGCTGTGTAACGCCACGGCACTCTACCAAGGGCGATAAAGTGAGACTGTCTCCACAAATAAATAAATAAATAAAAATAAAATAAAATAAAATAAAATAAAATAAAATAAAATAAAATAAAATAAAATAAAATAAAAAACACTGTGTATTAAAGAGGGTACTGAACTCATCTCAAATTCTTAAAAAACCTCTCAGTGATTGGGTGGCGCCTATGGCTCAAAGGAGTAGGGTGCTGGCCCCATATACTGAAGGTGGAGGATTCAAACCCAGCACCGGCCAAAAACTGCAAAAAACAAAAATAAAAGCCCTCAGTGATGAAATTCCAACACCTTTCTCATCTTCCACCACACTTAATATGGCTTTTTCTTTTTTTTTCTTTTCTTTTTTTTTTTTTGAGACAATCTCATTCTGCCACCCTGGGTACAGTGCCCTGCAATCAGCCTAGCTCAAAGCAACCTCAAACTATTGAGTTCAGTCAATCCTCCTGCCTCAGCCTCCTGAGTAGCTGGGACTACAGGCGCCCACCACAACACCTGGCTCATTTTTCTATTTTTGATAGGGACAGTCTCATTCCTGCTCAAGCTGCTATGGAACTCTTGACTAGAGCCATCACTCCTGGACAGTATAGCATTTTTCAAAAACCAACTTCTGGGTGAGGCTGGGTGGCCCACACCTGTAATCCCAGCACTCTGGGAGACCCAAGGAGGTGGACTGCTTGAACTTAGGAGTTGAGGAGACCAGCCTGAGCAAGACCCTGGTTATACCAAAAATCAAAGAAATTTAGTCAGATATGGCAGAGGCTCAGGCAAGGAGGTTGTACTGAGTGAGTTATGATGACACCATTGCCCTGTATACCCAGCTAAAGAGCAAGACTGACTCAAAAAACACCAACTTTTCACTTCTTTTCTTCTGCTTCCTGTCATGCCACCCATACCTCCAAACTACTCCAAGACAACTTACTTCCCAAGTTTCATGTTCCACATAACCCCAAATCTCCACAGCTCATTAAAGTATGCCCATAGAGTACTTACCACTTTAACACAGAGCACAGAAATTTAAAAGGCTCAGCTCAGTGCTCTTAGCACAGTGGTTAGGTGCCAGCCACATACACCCCAGGTGGCCGGTTCAAAGCCAACCCAGGCCAGCTAAACAACTGCAACAAAAAAAGAGCCGAGCGTTGTGGCAGGCACCTGTAGTCCCAGCTACTTCAGAAGCTCAGGCAAGAGAATCGCTTAAGCCCAAGAGTTGGCGGTTGTTGTGAGCTGTGACGCCACAGCACCCTACCAAAGGTGACACAGTGAGACTCTGTCTCAAAAAAAAAAAAAAAAAAAAAGCTAGAAATGTAAAAGACAGCCTCAATCCCATGGGAGCTTGAGGCTCTCAGTAGTGGAAACAAGGAAAACCTGTATTAAACCTCCCCAAAGACAGCAAGGGAAAGGGATGGCACAGTGGCAGGGGAAGAGGAAGATGCACAAAATCCCATTCAGAAACCACCGTTTTAATACCTAAAATTATTATGAAAAATGTGAGTAAACACGAACAAGCAGCAACCAAGTTTAAAAAGTGTGTTAACTTTGGGCACTGCCTGTGGCTCAGTGGGTAGGGCGCCAACCCAAAATACTGAGGGTGGTGGGTTCCAACCCAGTCCGCCAAACTACAACAAAAAAATAGCAGGGGGGTGGGGGGGGTGGCACCTATGGCTCAAAGGAGCAGGGTGCTGGCACCATATGCCGGAGGTGGCGAGTTCAAACCCAGCCCCCACCAAAAAAAAAAAAAAAAAAAAACTGCAAAAAAAAAAATAGCAGAGCATTCTGGCAGGCACCTGTAGTCCCAGCTACTCAGGAGACTGAGGCAAGAGAATCACCCAAGCCCAGGAGTTGGAGGTTGTTATGAGCTGTGCCACAGCACTCTACAGATCGGGACAGAGTGAGACTGTCTCTAAAATAAATTAAAAAATTTTTAAAGAGGTGTGTTAACTTTATGATCACTAACTTTTCTACTAAATCAATTGGTAGGCGAATTCTGGTTGTAAAATCTTTTTTGATGTTTTGAGACAGTCTCCCTCTGTAGCCCTGGGGAGAATGCAACAGCGGGCTCAGAGTTCACAGCACTCTAAAACTCCTAGGCTCAAGAGATCCTCTTGCCTCAGTCTCCCCAATAGCTAAGACTACAGGCGCCGGCCCACAAGGTCCGGATGGTTTTTCCTTTTTTTCTTCTTTTTGAGTTGAAAGTAAACTTTACTTTTTCTTAGAGTGGTGTGGAAGTCCTGAGCTCAAGCAATCTACCTGGCCTTGTGTCTAAGAGTGCTAGGATGACAGGCGTTGAGCCATCGCGCCCGGCCTCCTAAAATCCTACCAAAAATCCACAATTCCAACAAAAATATAGAAAAAGTCTAATAACAAAAACTACTCAGCCTACTCTTTCCAAATGTGATGCCGCCTTCGGATTCATAAGCAACCTCCGTCGGATGGTGGCAAGGTAAGTACTTCTTATTTCCAACAGTTTATGTGGAAAAGTTAGTAGATAAGTTTACACACCTGCCTACCAGACCACCTTACGGCAGCTGTCGCCAAAACTTGACTTCAGACCTCAAGTAAGGCGGGCATTTTTCACTCCCCACGTCAACCTTTTTCCTTCGTTAGCTAAGGCTTTAGATAAACTTAGATACAAATCCTTTCAAATGAAGCAAGACAAACTGACTTTTCAAACGAGACGCAAACGAGGCAGGTTGCTAGTCAACAAACTCAGGAACGGCCGGGACGTCTGGAAACATGGCTCGCCCGTCCCCACCTCCCGCCCGCTCGTCTCTCCCGAACTTGGCAGAACGGACCAGCACCGGGACCTCGCTCCTCGCAAACCCGCCAGACTCCCGGTAGCCAGCACATGGGCCCTAGGCCGAGAAAAACCACCACGCCGCCGGCCCCGGCCCCGGCCCCCCAGGCATGGGCCCCACCCCAACCGCCTCGGAACTGGCCGGGCGCCCGCGAAGGCGCAGAGGCGGGGACGCCGCAGACCCCGCCGCCCGCCCCCGCCCCCGCCGCCCCGATCCCGGCCCGGCCCGGCCCGCCCCCGCCCGGAGACCCGGGTCACCCCACCGCCGCGGCCGGGACTCCAGCTCGGCCCCGCCGCCCGCCGGGCCGCACGCGCGGCCCTCCCCGGTCTTCCCCGCCCGCTGGGGGAGCCTTACCGAGGACGCGGACGACCGACGGCGGGAAGGAGGGAGGGGGCGGCGGCCCGGGGCTCCTCGCGGCTCCGGCACGGCTGCGCTGGTGGTGGCGGATGGTCCTCGCGCTTTCCTTTCTCTCCTTTCTCCAACAACAAACAGGAAGTACGTCACGCGGCTGCGGTGCGGCGACGTCGACTTCCGCCCTGTCCTGACGCCGCGCAGGCGCGGATGCCTCTGCCCGCGCCTGTCCCGGCTGCGCCTCTCCCCGCCCCTGCCTTCGCGAAGGTTCTCGGGTCTAGGCGAGGAGGCTGGCCCAGGAGGCCGCGGGGTCTCGGGGCTGGGTGACGGGTGTTTCCCGCTGGATCCTGCAGGCCTGGGAGGTGGCCAGGAAGGGATCCCTGCAGCCTGTGGGTGGACGCCCGGACAGGTCTCAGGTGATCAGAGCTGGAGGCGAATGGGAAGTTTAACTCGGACATGGGTGCGTCCCGCCACCCCTCTGCATTGTCAGATTCTGATGCCAAGACGTGAAAACCAACGCAAAAATTTGAAGATAGTGATTGCATAGGAAATTGTGACTCACATCCTGTACAATCAAAAATGTTAATTTCAAGTAGCGAAAGTAAAGTCTAACAGGTCCAAGGTTTAAGAGGCAAACAATTGTAAACTAACAGTGAAATCTTAAATTCCCCCCTGATTGAATGACCTACCCCCCCACACACCCTTGGCCAACGGGACCACTCAAAAATCCTACAAGAGAGTTCTGGTGTGAGCTAAAAATCTTTTTGAGTCTCCCAGCTTACTGAATGGACTGCCCTTCTTATCCAAGAGGGGGCCAAGAAAAACATTAAAGCTCAGTTGCTTGACCAAGGGGAGAAAGGCGGTCAGTCGTGCTTCCTCCTCCTTGTAACAGTAACAATTAAGGCCCACAGGACAAAGCTTAAACCACACCTGCGGGCCATCAATTTTCCGGTGCTTAGCAGATTCCTCCAGTCTCAGTAAATGTTACTGGCTCTTCTCTGATTAGCAGATTTCCTTATGTAAAACATTCCAAATCTTTAAACAAAAAGTCATTCTTAAACCAATTACAAATCAAAGAAGCCTTAAACCCACCTGTAACCTGTAAGCCCCCCTCCCCTTGTTGCGCCAAACCATTGTAAGCCTTCCAAGTATTAATTTGATTTTTTTTTTTTTTTTTTGAGAAGTCTTACTTGAGTGAGTGCCTTGAGTCACAGCTTGAAGCAACCTCAAACTCTTGAGCTGAAGTAGTTCGCTTGCTTCAGCCTCGGGAGTAGCTGGGACTACAGGCACCTGCCACAATGCCTGGCTGTCTTGCTCAGGCTGATCTCCAACCAGTGAGCTCAAGCAGTCCACTTGCCTTGGCCACTCAGAGTACGGGGATTACAGGCATGAGTCACTAAACCCATCTTATTATTTGTTTTTTAGACAGAGTTGCAGCCTATTGCCCAGGCTAGAGTGCAGTGGCATCAGCCACAGCAACCTCAAACTCTTGGGCTCACTGGAACCACTTACATCACCCTCCTCAGTAGCTCAGAACTCAAGTGGCCACCACAACACCTGGCTAGTTTTTTCTAGTTTTTAGTAAAGGTGGAGTCTGGCTCTTGCTCAGACTGGTGTCAAACTCCTGAGCTCAGACGTCTACCAGCCTAGGTCTCCTAGTGTGCTAGGATTAACAGGCATCAGCCACTGTGCCCCTGGCCTATGATTATTAATTTTTTTTTTTTTTTTTTTTTTGAGGCAGTCTCACTATGTAGCCCTTGGTAGAGTGCCGTAGCATCATAGCTCACAGCAACCTCATATTCTTGGGCTTAAGCCATTCTCTTGCCTCAGCCTCCTGAGGAGCTGGGACTACAGGCATCTGCCACAACGCCCAGCTGTTTTTTGGTTGCAGTTGTCATTGTTTAACTGGAACCCGCCAGCCTCAGTGTATGTGGCCGGCGCCCTACTCAGTGAGCCACAGGCGCTGCCCGATTAATTCTTGTCCCCATGAATGTGGGACACCAGCCTGTAACTCAGCTGCCTCAGGCACATTTTGTCAGGACCTGTTGAGGCCATGCGCTTGGACTGGTCACACACATTCAGCTCAGTATGAAACTATTTGACAGACGTTGGGGGATTTTCCATTAACACTAGTCATGATGGACAGGGAGGTTTGTTTGTTTTTTTGCAGTTTTTGGCTGGGGCTGGGTTTGAACCCGCCACCTCCGGCATATGGGCCTGCGCCCTACTCCTTGAGCCACAGGCGTCAGACGGGAGTTTTTGACAGGCCTCTTTGTAGCCCTTCCCTTTGTGATTAGCACTAATAGTAAAATAGAGATCCAGAGACTGAACAGCCAGCCTCTGAGACAATAAGACACTAAATTATGAATAGGACCTGAGGCCATGGAACAAAGGTCGAGTCATGCCTGTCGGCTATCAGTTCACTAAACAGGTCACTTTGGGTTGTGCCAACTGAAAAGAACACAAAGCTGGGCATGGTGGCTCACACCTGTAATCCTAGCACACTGGGAGGCCAAGGCAGGCGGATTGCCTCACCTCAGAAGTTGAAGACCAACTTGAGAAAGAGTGACATCCTCCCACCTCCCCCACCCGTTTCTAAAAATACCTGGGTGTAGCAGTTTGGGCCTGTAGTCCCAGGTGCTCAGAAGGCTGAGGCAAGAGGATTCCATGAGCCCAAGAATTTGAAGTTGCTGTGAGCTATGATGCCAGATACCAATGCCAGAGCACGGTACTGAAGGCAACAACAACAAAAAGGAACCGGAGCTTAGTAAAATAATGTAGAAGGTTTGGGGGCGGCACCTGTGGCTCAAAGGGGTAGGGCACCGGCCCCATATGCCTTAGGTGGCCGGTTCAAACCCAGCCCTGGCCAAAAACTGCGAAAAAAAATGTAAAAGGTTTATTCTTAGACAAGTATTAGTATGTGTGAGCATGGCATGGAGCTACACTCAGGAAGCCTTGGACCAGGGGTCTCCCCTGGGTTAGGTTACAGTTGGGTTTTATGCATATTAAGGAGACAGGAATTACGTGTAAAATCATAAATCAGGGTGGCGCCTGTGGCTCAAAGAAGTAAGGCACCAGCCCCATATGCTGGAGGTGGTAGATTCATATCCAACCCCAGCAAAAAAAAAAAAAAAAAAAATCATAAATCAATACATGGAAGGCTTGCATTGGTTTGGCCTGAAAAGGCAGGACACCTACAAACAGGGGGATTACAGGTTTTAGGTAGGTTTAAAAATTCTTTGATTTCTAATTGGTTAAAGAAATGAAGTTTTGGCCGGGCCTAGTGGCTCACACCTGTAATCCTAGCACTCTGAGAGGCCGATATGGGTGGATTGCCTCACACCACAGGTTCGAGACCAGCCTGAGCAAGAGCGAGACCTTGTCTCTAAAAATAGGTGGGCCTTGTGGTGAGCACCTGTAGTCCCAGCTCTTGGGAGGCTGAGACAAGAGAATCGCTTAAACCCAAGAGTTTGAGGTTGCTGTGAGTTATGACGCCAAGGCACTCTACCAAGGGTGACAAAGTGAGACTCTGTCTCCAAAAAAAAAAAAAAGAAAAGAAAAAACTGAGGCGAGTGGTTCACTGGAGCCCAAGAGTTAGAGGTTGCTGTGAGTGACCAGTGTCTAGATGGCCACCTTTTCTGGCCAAACCGATGTTGCCTTGCCTGTAGTGCTTTATGATTTTTACCTACAGTTCCTGTTTCCCTGAAATGTGTAAACCCTCACTGTAGTCTGCCTACCTCAGAACCATGTAAGGTTTCTGGGGTCTGCACATTCCCAAACCGAAGAGCTCAGATTGGCTCAGAAAAAACCTCTTTAAATTAGTTTATAGGGCAGCGCCTGTGGCTCGAAGGAGAAGGGTACCGGCCCCATATTCGAAGGTGGCGGGTTTAAACCCAGCCCTGGCCTCCCCACCCCCCCCACCCCCCCAAAAAAAAACCCACTGTAAATAAATTATTTTACAGAATTTGGTTCCCTCTATTCATAGATCCCAGTTTAGCACCCTGGACGGGATCCCTGCGGTCTTCCTCTGCAATGCTAAACCAGATGTGGTCTGCTACCTGGCTTTCCATGCTAACCCAGGGCACCATTTCCTCCGAGATAAAAAGCCTTTTGTCATGACTTTTGTGGATTTAAAATGCTGTAATGTGCAAATATTAAGACCCAGGAGTCTGCTTTTCAACTGCTTTCTCAGCTAACTACACTTAAAGAATTCTCACTCACTTAAGCCCTGGAGATTCTCAGGTAAAAGGCACAGCGAAACTTATTATTTATAGCAGTTGGTTAATAATGGAGCAGTTTGAGTAAGGCCATCCCGGAACACGCCACTTTCCTATGTTGGTTACTTAAAACCCAGGGCCCTAAGGGAACAGCAGTCACCTGGAGAGCCTTTCTCTGAATCTTCCTGGTCTGCCTGAAAATGTACACCCTCAGAGGAACTCAGTTGTCACAAATCCTCGCCCTGGGAATCTCCTCAACCAGGGAAGAATAAATTTGTATCACTGGAGAGGTGGTTGGACGTCCACTGCCCACCCAGCCAGGCCAATTTCGTCCTGGGTCAGCCCTTGGGCACTTAATGAATTTGTGCTCATTTCCTCCTGCTAATCAGCCTACAGACCTGGTGATGGGACCTCAGAGGGCAGAGACAAAATTCTTCCTCCCCTACAGTTCCTCCTAAGGCAACTGGAGCCCTTCCTTGGTCAAGGTTTCTGTAGTTTTTCTACTTAAAAATAAAAGATTGCTTTGCACTGTCTGTTCACCTTTTTGCATCTTAAATCTTTTATTTTATTTTATTTATTTTTTTTTTTTTTTGAGACAGAGCCTCAAGCTGTCACTCTGAGTAGAGTGCTGTGGCATCACAGCTCATAGCAACCTCCAACTCCTAGGCTCAAGCAATTCTCCTGCCTCTGCCTCCCGAGTAGCTGGGACTGCAGGCACCCGCCACAATGCCCGCTATTTTTTGGTGGCAGCTGTCATTGTTGTTTGGTGGGTCCAGGCTGGATTCGAACCTGTCAGCTCTGGTGTATGTGGCTGGCGCCTTAGCTGCTTGAGCCACAGTGATCAAGCCCTTCTATCTTTTTTTTTTTTTTGCAGTTTTTGGCCGGGGCTGGGCTTGAACCTACCACCTCCGGCATATGGGGCCGGTGCCCTACTCCTTTGAGCCACAGGCACCACCCAGACCTTAAATCTTAATTGTATTACCTCGTAGCATATAGTTTTTAGCAGATGATCACTTAGTAAAATGGAAAAGATATTTTAATCTGACTCAATTGTCTATTTTTATTAAGTCTTATGTAAATTACTGTCAAAAGGAAGAAAACACAGTATTTGGTGTTAGTATAAACCTCTCATAATAACACATAAGGTAATCTCAGTGAAGACTGAAATTTCATTCAGATATAGTCACAATTTACAATGGTCACGTGCCACTGTATCTACCGGCAGGGTGATGGAGTTTTATATCTGAGTGTTGACAGTACTATCATGTGACAGTTTATGTTTAAATAAGTCCTTAGAGCAATTGTGAGCTAATCTTGAAACGCAGGCAGCAGCACAGACTCAAGAATTTTAAATAGAAAGTAGCAGGATAGCCACGAATAGCCTTTTCTTCCCTCCTCAAAAAAAAAAAAAAAAAAAAAAAAAAAAATATATGTATATATATATATATATATATATATATATATATGTATGTATTTTTGTAATGATCTATTTATGCAGTGAACTGTAGCAGGAGAAGAAACAACTAGTAACAGCTCACTCACAGGCAGGACAGGCAGGAGCACCTAACAGCCTGGCAATATCCCAGCAAGTCTGTGAGACAGAAGAAAATCCTTCAGCGGAGATGAAGGATTTATTCCCAAAACACTAATGTTAGCCCACATGACATACTACCAGAAACTAGTGTGGAGGAAGAAGTTTGCCTCAAAAGAACAAGGAAGAATGTTTTTTTCATGATATACTGAAGGAGCTAAGAAAATTTTACCCCAAAATATAATTCCTTGGTATAAAGATTATTTTGAATTAAAGGCTATTCATAATCAGGAAACTCTTAAGGAATACTTTCCTCTGTCTACTTAAAATCTTAAAGGGCTTCTGGACTCCTTATCACTTGCTAATAGACCTGGCCCCAAAGTCATTTGAAGCACAATACCTGTCTCTCAGGTTAATTTACTAATGAATCTGTTTCCCTCCATCTACCCATCCCCACTTAGCAACTGCTTGCTCCATGTATACTTTCCAGTTTCTCTCCCCTGTCCCTTCTAGAAGGCATCTTTAAAAGCCACTGTCTATCATTGAAACTGTGGGACATCATTCTTGTGGTTCCCCCCATGTGCATGGTATTTGGAAATAAACCTTTCTCTTAGTAATCTACCATAA
>CAUYPK010150081.1:0-14024 GCA_963574355.1 Loris lydekkerianus | reverse complement strand
CCTCCCCTTCCTTCCTTTCTCCTTTTTCCTTCCTTCCTTCCTTCCTTCCTCCCTTCCTCCCTCCCTCCCCTTTCTTCCTTCATCCCCTTCCTTTCTGCCTCCCCTTCCTTCCTTCCTCCCCTTCCTTCCTTCATCCCCTTCCTCCCTTCCCTTCCGTCCTTCCTCCTTTTTCCTTCCTTCCTCCCCTTCCTTCCTTCCTCCCTCTCCTTCCTTCTTTTTCCTTCCTCCCTCCCCTTCCTTCCTCCCCTTCCTTCCTCCCCTTCCTTCCTTCCTCCCCTTTCTTCTTCCACTTCCTTCCTTCCTCCTTTTCTTTCCTCTTTCTTCCCTCCCTTCCTTCCTAACAGAACTTCTTTCAGGTATCTAAGATAATTATTTCTGTCTTTATTTTAAATGTAAGTTCAACAAAGGCAGGGACATAATGGTCGTGCTGATGGCTCTATCTCCCAGGCCTCCCATGCAGGACACACAATTGACACTCAAATATTGAAGTGAATGAAAGAATGGACATGAGAAGCAAGGGGGAGAGAAAGGAAGAAATGCAGGAGGGGGCTGCTGGCGTCTTGGTTTAAATAGTTACTCACTCTGTCCTGCCACACAGCAACATGCTGGGCCCACTCGTGAAGTTACTTAATTACCAGAAGACATGATGGTGCCCTGCAGACCCACACAGTGGTGAGAGTGAAAGGCCTGTACCTGCGTCCCTGCTACTTTTCTGTATCACTTCTACCCAGTTTCCTACATTTAGCCCCTGAGAGTCCATGAAAAGTCACACTATAAAGCAAAGCACGGATAGCAGGCTTGGGTGGGTCAATCTGCAATCCTTCTCACAATCATTCCCCTGCTCTCTCCAACCCTTCTTAACTGAGCAATGGGAACCCAGGATGACTACTAACATGAGTTTTTCTCATTTTTAAATTTTCCACTCTGAACTCGTCTGAGCAGCTGACCATCAGCCATTACAAGTGGTAGCAGAAGGTAACAACAACGTCTCCACTGTGAACACAGTGGGGGGCTCAGAAACTCCTTGGCACTTCTATAATTTTCTGTGCAATTTACATTCACATGGCCAGAAGTCTAACCAAAAAGTTAAAGGAAAAGTAAATTCCTGACCATCTGAACACAGCCGCAGCTGACAGACGCACCAGCATACAAATCCACCCCATTCCCTTCCGCCCATTTCCTGCCGCTGACCTTGATGGGTACATCTCCCTAAATAAACCTCTAACTATCGACACTTGCCAATGGCATTTTCCTTCTCCAAGAATCACAACCCCAAGAAGCAAAATATGCTTATCCCATGCTGTGAATACACTTTTTAACACTGTATCCAACACAACCCAAAGCTAAAAAAGCAAGTAAACAGAGCCCAAAGTCAAGTTAGATGGAAGCAATTTTCCTATCAAATGCTCTTCCAAAGCGCTATGATAAATCGCTCGTGCAACCACTTCTGTCACATCCAATTAGGTGAGAATCACATTTTTATTTACACTTACCTCTGCCACTCGGTGGGTGGAGCTAAATCGAGGTTGTGAACCAGCCAAAACACAGTGTTGGTGGGTGGCATTGAGGTCGTCTACAGGAAGAACACCAAAGATTTTAAAAAAACACATTTATTAGTCAGTGTATACTACATACTGTTTAAAATATAAAACAAACAGTAAATCCACCGCTCAGAAAATGACAGCACTTCATAGTCCTAAACATTCCCTCTTAAGGAGAATCTCCCTCTTTCTCTCCATCTATCTATCTATCTATCTATCTATCTATACTCAACACCAATAATGAAAGATGAATACAAGTCACAATGAGCACCTCTTATTAACAGCAGAAGTCAAATGTGACTTGAATATTACAAATTTAATATGGCTTTCTTCCTTTCTTAATACATGTATACATTTTTTGGGCACTTTTTGTGTACATGTACTATATACATAAGGTCACACAAACCATGACACTTTCAAGAATAAAAGGGCATGCTTTGAATAATTATTCTAGAACAATAGGTGTTAACCAGGACTATCCTCAGAATATCTGTCCATCCACTATAATCCTCTGGAAAGTTTACTAATTATGAGCTTCTTTCTGTTTCTCATGCCATATCAACTTCCATCTTGTCTTTAGAATAATACAACATTCTTTTATATTACTTAGAGTCAAACATCTTTAATCTGAAAATCTCCATAATCAAAGTATCAATTTTGCCCCCAACAATTTTCCAGGCAACAAACCAACCAGCTCAGCATGCTGCACGTCTGGCTCGCACAGCAGAATTCATGTCTCTGGATTTGCAACCAAGAAAGGAGTGGTGGGGAATTCATCAGCTGACTATTCCTAAAACCACAGCAATGGGAGAAAAACCCACGGCCAAGGTATTGTGTATCCTACGAAATGATGCCACAGTTAGGCAAAATCTGTGTCATCTCTGCTCAGGACATCACTTTCCCTGTTAATGTCCCCCAGCAATGATTTCCTGAACGCGCAAAGCAAGACTCTTATCAAGATCCTAAGAAAGGCAATGACATAAACCAAGAGCCAAAGGCCAGCAGGCTCCTGACAGGTCAGCAGAAACCTACAATATTGCTCAAAATATAGAAAGGAAAAGCAAAACGCCAAGTGAGGGCCTTCTGCCTGTTTATATTAAGGAGTAGCAGTGATAAGGTTCACCCTCCCGTCTTAACCAACTACAAGACGACCAAAAATAGGAATCAAAGGTTTCTCACACTGGAAAACTACGATCCCAGGGAGAAGAAAAATAAAGTAGATGAGAGAGGCCTCCAACTGCCCTAAATTACTCCGTGGAAACAGTTTCAAAGCCACACAGTAGGAAAGAGGAAGTGGGAACGGAGACTTCTCAGCTCCTTCCTTGCTGAGTTGAGGCTACAGAGACTGAGTTTGGGAAGGCCCAGGCAGCAGGGCCCTGACAGGCAGAAAACTGGGACAGAAGATGAGGCCAAGTGAGGTTGCAGAAGGAGTCCCTCACGTTTCAGGGTGAGCCCTGATCCGTAGACATGTGAATAAAATCTTCTCAAAGAGAAGGGACCAGAAAGGGAAGCCCTGAAAGCAGCAAGCTGAACAAATCTCAGACCTCCCACAGGGCCATGAATACTTTATGTTCCCAGCAACAAAAATAGCTCCTACAACACGAGATACCAGGTAATCCTTAGAAAAGTGTCACCCGAGCAGTAGGATGAACTAGAAGTCCTAGATTACAGGTTGTTCTATATCTTTCAAGTAAAGCTTAAACCAAGCCTCAAAAAGATATAATTTATTCTTAGTAATTTATTCATTCATTAGAGAGAAAGGCAACAGTATGTTAAGAAGTACAACAAAATCCCACACCCAACAAATACAGTGTGCAATACCCAGCATCCACCCAGAAATCTACCCAGAAAACAACAGAGAAAAGAAATGAGAGCGACCCCCCCACTCTCTACACAGACGTATATATACACACACCTGCTCCCTACCCAAACGTATATATACACACACCCGCTCCCTACCCAGACATATATATACACACACCCGCTCCCTACACAGACATATATATATATATACACACACCCACTCTCTGCACATATACATATATATACACACACCCACTCTCTATACACACATATATGTATACACATACATGTGTGAGATATATATATCTCATTCCTTCCTTTTAAATATACATATCTTTCCTTTTGTATACAGTAGAACCTCCGTAGTTGACCACCTCCCAATATTGACCAGCTCTATAAGTTGACCTAATTTTCACAGACTGGACGTGGACCACATGTATGTACTAGTACAGCAGGCCCAGGTCCTTGTGTTGACTATCTCCGTATATTGACCAGTTTTTCACAGTCCCTTGAGTGGTCAACTTACAGAGGTTCTATTGTATTTAAAACAAAGCTTTTAAAAATTAAATATGTAGTGTTTGAAACAAAAAATCATATTGACTGAGATTAACATCAATTTGACACTGAAGAAGAAAAGACTGTTGATCTCTTAAGTAGAACTTACATAAAAAGAAACTATCCAAAATAAAGTGACCAGAGGGACAAAACTATAAAAATATGAAAAAGTATCAATGACTTATGGGACAATATTAAGCAATTTAACAAAAACATAATTTGAATCAAAGAGACAGGAAAGTAATAAAAAAAAATTAGACATTCTTGTAGAAACAATGGCCCAAATGTTCCAAATTTCATGAAAACTACAAACTCAGAAATCCAATAAGCTCAATGCATTCCAATGAAAAAAAAATGAATAAGACCAACTAACACACATCACCATAAAGTTTCTGAAAATCATTCATAAAGAGAAAATCTTAAAAGTAGGCAGAAAAAAAAGCCATATTAAATATGGAAGGGCAGAGATTGGAATGACAGCAGGCTTCTCATCAGAAGCTACACACCCCAGAAACAACTGGGTGACATATTCAAAATACTGTAAGGAAACAACTGTCAACCAAGAGTCCTATACTCAGGGAAAACCATTCCACAATAAAAGTGAAATTAAGACTTTTCAGAAAAAAGCTGGAAGAACTTATTTTCAGTAGACTTAACACTGTAAAAACTGTTAACAAAATTCTCTAGGCCAAATAAAAATATCAGAAGGCATTTGGCTCTGCCCAAAGGAATAAAAAGTTCCATGAAAAGATAATTGGCTCTTTAAAGCAAAACAAAAAACAAAACAATGTATTGTGAGGTTTATAACACACCCGCTCCCTACACAGACGTATATGTATAAGTAAATGCATATGTATAAGTTAAATGCATGAAAATAGCACAAAGGAAAGAAGGAATGAAGGAAAAGTGATATAATACTTTAAGTTTCATGTGCTATATTAAAGATGTGTACTGTAAGCCCAAGAGCAACAATTTTCAGTCGCATGTAATTTGCCATCACTCTACCTAAGGCAACAAAATGAGACTCAGTCTCAAAAAAAAAAAAAAAATAAAGTGTAAAAGGTGAAGCAGAAGATCCATAACATTCAATGCAGTGTCAAAGGACAAAAGCAACGTTAAAGGACTGACGTCACCTAATTTGAAGACTTAGTATGTGTATAAAGCTGCACAATTAAGATGTGTGCTACTGGTGTAAGACTATGAAAATAAAATGAAATAGAACAGACTGACATAAATATAAATTGATATTTGTTGAAGGAGCAAAGGCAACCGAGAGAACAAAGGTGACATCTTCACCAGTGGAGCTCAAACAAAGACATCCACATCCAAAAAAAAACATATTTAGACACAGACCTTATACCTTTCACAATATCAACTCAAAATCGATCACAGACTTAATGACCTGTGTAAAACTCAAAAACTATGAAACTCCTTAAGATAGGAAAAAATGTGGATGCATTTGGATTATGATGGTGATTTTTTTAGATACAACACCAAAGACATAATGTACAGAATAAATGAAAAGCTAGATTTCATTATAATTAAAAACTTTTTTTCTGGAAAGACACTGTCAATGTAAAAAGGCAAGCCACAGACTGGGAGAAAATATTTTCAAAAGACACATCTTACAAAGGACTATTATACAAATACATGAAGAACTCTTAAAACTCAACAAAATAAAACTAACAACCCAATTTAAGAATGGGTGGAGGTTGGTGTGGTGGTGGATGCCTGGAGTCCCGCTACTCGGGAGGCTGCATAAGAGGATCACTTACACCCAGGAGTCGGAGGCGGCCATGCTCTGCGATCACGCCTGTGAGTGGATGCTGCACTGCAGCCTGGGCCACACAGTGAGGCCTTGTCTCTACCTCTTAAAAAAGCAAAGAAACAAAAAGAAATAACAAAAGCCAGAAAAGGATCTAGACACGCCTTCCACCAAAGATGGCACACAGATGGCAAATAAGCTTATAAAATGATGTCCAACATAGTATGTAATTAGGGGATTACAAACTACAGCACAGTGAGAAGCCAGACTATCAGAACAGTCAAAGCCAAGACAGCTGATGACATCAACTGCCAGTGTGGATGTGAGCAAAGCAACAGTCACTGTTGCTAGTGAGAATACACATGGCACAGCCAGTTTGGAAGACAGCCTGGCACTTTCTTATCAAACTAAACACACGCTTACCATACAACCCAGCCACCATGCTCCTTGGTATTTATCTAAAAGAGTGGAAAGCTTACATCCACCCAAAATCCTGCACATGAATATTTATAGCAGCTTGGTCCAAAACTGCCAACACTTGGAAGCAACCAAGATGTCCTTCCGTAGGTGAATGGAGGAACTATGGTACCTTCAAACAATGGAGCATTATTCAGTGCTAAGCGGAAATGAGCTACCCAGCCATGACATGACCAGGAGGAAGCTTAACTGCACATCACAAAGTGAAAGAAGCCCATCTGAAAAGGCTACCACTTGTCTGATTCCAACTCTGTGACATCTGGAAAAGGCAAAACTAGAGAAGACGGGAAAAACTCAAGGGATCCCAGGACTGGGGGAGAGAAGGATGAACAGGCAAAGCACAGAAGATTTTTAGATTAGTGAAAATATTCTGTATGACACATTATGGTAGATATATATCCGTATATAACATATATATATGTATATATTTTTCAAAACTTATAGAACTTACAACATTGTGAGTTAATACTAATATAAACCATGGACTTTGGGTGATAATGACATGTAAATACAAGCTCGTCAATTGTAGCAAACACACCATTCTGCCATGGGATGTTAATAGCTGGGGAAGCTTTTGCAGCAGGGGTATGCGGGAATTTTCTGTATTTTTCACTCAGTTTTGCTGTGAACCTAAAACTACTTAAGAAAACTATTTAAAAAAATATTTGTGTGTATGTATATGTATATATCTCAACTGAAAAGGGTTCAGAAAATTTTTTAAACCTTGTAGCTCATCATCTTGAGACCAATAAAATACACAGTTATACAAGTATATTAAGTTATTCCCCTAGGTTGTTCTCCTAGCAAAGGAAAAGCCCTTATGTGTGTCACTTAATTTAACAGGATGAGCAACTACTAAGCACCCAGCACTATTCTATGCACAGTGACCAAACAAAGTCTCTGCTTGCATGGAAGTTATATTATGGTGCAGAAGATACACGTAATACATAAACAAGAACTCCAGATGTGACATTCTACGGAGGAAATATGGTAGGATAATTTAACAAGCTTAAAAATTATTGGGGGTACAAGGAAACAGTGCACCACTTTATACATAACATTCACTGCTGACACTCAAACTGAGATCTGCATAATAACACGCCACACTGCCAAGATCTGGGGTGAGAAAATTCCAGGCAGAGCAAACAGCAAAGGCACTGAAGTGGACATGAGCTTGATGCACTTGAGGGAAAAGAAAGGCCAGGGTGATCTGTGGACGAGCACGGTGAGAGTGGCCGGGGGCAAGCTGGACAGATTACCAAGGTCTCTGTTGTTCGTGGTGAGGATTCAGGGTTTATTCTAGGTATTCTGGCAAGCCCTTAGAAAACTTCAAGCAGGAAAATACTGACCTAACTTTCCACAGACCATTCTGGCAGCTGTATAGTAAAGAAAAAGGACTAAAGGGAAGTAAGAGTTGGAGCAGGAAGACTACACAGGAAGCTGTCGCTAGCAGGTCATGCGGAAGTTGATAGTGACAGGACTGCAGAGACAGTAAGGGAGAGGATGGGCAGACAGCAGACTCAGAATGTTCTGGAGAAAGGCAACTGGACACGCTAATGGCCTAGATAAGTAAAGTCATGGGAAGAGTGAAATCAAGAGCCACTCCCAGGTTTTCACAGGAACACGTGACATCTGGAGATAAGTGACAAGACATTAGGATACTGTAGGCACTACTACAAAATGTAATTAGAGGTGAGGATATATCAGTGATACATTTGTAATTTTAACTGTAAATATAAATATAACAAAATAGAAGATCAAAGCAAAGACTTGGGCTCAGGAGTGTGGCTTTCAGTCCTGATGAAGAAGGTCGAATGACCATTCTCTTTCAGTTTGTCATCTCTGAGGACATTTCTGGTTGATCTGGACTATTTTGCCTAAAGGGGATTTCAGAGTCAAGCAAAAAACATAAAAAGCCAGGGATGCAGGGGGTTCCCAGGCAAGGTTTTCACAACTGAAACAATTTCTAGGAAACACATAATGCCAAACTCAGTTAAGCAAATACCCCTTTGCTATTAGTTCGAGGATCCACACACATCATTAGGGGGAAATCATCTTAACGAGCCTATTTGTTAAGCGCTTTTGTTCCACGGAGGGACATTTAACACAAGGCAGTCAAGTGGCGAACACAACATTAAAAGTTATATTTTGAGGCTTGTACCTTTATGTAAATCCTTGGCAATGCTCTAATCCAATAGCTCTTTTGAAATTGCTTCCATTGTCTCTAATCCTTTGACTTTCAAAAAGAAACTTGTCATTTTCATTTAAGAGCTTCTAATTTATCTAAAACTCTATCTATAAAGGTGACTCAAGCTTCATGGATTGTACATCTCAAATGATATAGTAAAGACATTCCCAGCTTTAAAAGGCTACTAATAATTTTTAGAAACATTAAAAAGTGTCTATCTACCAGTGCTATCTCACAAGGCAGCTAAAAAAGTGACTGACTCAATATCCAATTAGAATCTGAGTTTCAACAAAACAGAAAGAAGCTCTCACTCTTTGCTGGCTAAATGCTGCCTGCAGTGGCAGTGGATAAATAGAGATCTGAACCTTCCTTGTAGCATGAAATTTCAACTCATATGCAAAAGACTGCATACGCAAAGGTAGGTTTGATGCTAAGGTGACCAACTCTTGTTCAGGACTTCCCTCTTTTTAACACTGAAGTCCAGTGTCCTGAGATGTCCTCCCCAAAAGAAAAACCAGGATAGTTGGTTGCCCTAGATTAGCTCACTTCCTCACTTTCATTGTCCAGTGTTTTACCAGGGCTATTTCACCCAAATTTAAACAATCAGGAGCTTTGCTAAAGGCACTCTTGAGGTAAATAAGCCCAATACGAAAATCCAATCTTCTCAGCTTCATGCAATCACTGAAGCTTTTCATTCTTACTCACCTGTCCAGTCTCATCTCTCAATCTTAATATTTATGACCTTATTTTTCCTAGATATGAGGACATCCATGACTGGGAACATTTGCTGATTTAATAGCCAAAGAAAGGGGGAGGGGAAAGCTTCTTGGCATGATGTCAGTATGGAGACGGGCCCTGCCCCATTCCTAGATTCTCAATGAGGCAATCGACGGAACACAAAATTAGATCAAAACCTCTTTCAGTACTAAATAGAAATACAAGGAAGAATGCTGAATCTATTAATAGTATGGATAGAATTAAAGAAGGACAAAGAAAGCTGACAAATGACTGTCTCCCTGAAAGCACAGTATCCTGCCTCAGTCAGGTCGCCCTCTAACTCAGACAGTGGGGAGCAGAAGAGCAAGACCGAAGCCACAGGGCACCTGGGGGCAGGGCTCTGGCCTCTGAGGGGGCAGTATGTGCAGACACCTGCGACAGTCACCATGCTGGACATCAGGTCCTTGTACATGTGTGTACACGCATACATATATACACGCACAAAAACCACGTTTCCTTTATTCATCCATCTGTCAACATTTAGATCGTTTCTAAATCTTGGCAGTCCTGAGTAATGCTGCAATGAACATGGAAATATGGGTACCTCTTCAAGACACTGATTTTATTTCCTTTCTATATATAACCCAAAGTGAAACTGCTGGATCATAAGAAAACTCTGTGAAACCTCCCTGCAGTTTTCCATAATGGCTGTACCAGTTCACACTCCCACTGAAAGTGTACAAGAAGGATTCCCTTTTCTCCGGGTCTCTGCCAGCTTGTCACCTGTTGTCTTTTGATAACAGGTGTTCTAACATGTGTGAGGTGACGCCTCACTGTGGTTTTGATTTGCATTCTATGACGATTAGTGATGCCAAACACATTTTCACGTACCTGTTACCCATGTGAAGATCTTCTTTCCAGACATGTACATTCAAGCCCTTTGCCCATTTAAAAATCAGGTTACGTGTTAACTTGCTCTTGAGTGTTCTGGGTTCCTTATTTGTATATTTCCTTGAAGATCTGAACTCTTCACTAGACACAGGGCTTGCAAATATTCTCTCCCACTCTGTAGGTTGTCTCTTTACTCTGCTGATGTTTCCTTTTGCTATGCAGAAGCTTTGTAGTATGATGCAATCCTGTTATGTCTATTTTTGCTCTTATTGCTTGTGCTTTGGGGGGCATATCCAAAAAATCCATGCCCTGCCCAATGTGAAAAAGATTTTTACCTGTTTTCTTCTAGTAATTTTACAGTTTCAGGTTTTATGTTTGTCTTTCCTCCACTGTGAGCTGATTTTTATACACAGTGTAAGAGTCTAACTTCATTCTTCTGCATGTCATAATTGTTTCTCAATACCATTTATTATTACACAAACTATCCTTTCCCCAATGTATGTTCTTGGCACCTTTGTCAAAAACCAATAGATTGTAAATGTGTTCATTCCTAGGTTTCTTTCTCCAGACCTTTAGTCTATATGTCTACAATAGTACTTTGATTACTACAGCCCTACAATTATTTTCAGGTAGTACAAGGGCCCCAGCTCTGTTTTTCTTGCTCAAGACTGCTTTGGCTATTTGGGACCTTTTGTGGTTCCACGTGAATTTTAACATCATTTCTTTCTATTTCTATGAGAAATGCCATTAGAATTTTAATAGGAATTTTACTGAATCTATACATCATTTTTGGAAACGTAAGTATTTTGACTATTTTGATTCTTCCAATCCATGAAAAAGTCCATGTTTTGTTTTCTGCTTTGTTCATCAATGTTTTAGAGTTTTCAACGTTCACCTCCTTGGTTAAATTTAGTAATTTCTTATACTCTTGTAAACAGGACTGTTAACTTAATTTTCAGATAGTTCATTGTTACTGTGTAGAAATGAAACTGATTATGTCAATTTTGTATCCTGCAACTTAACTAAATTTGCTTATTAGTTCTAAAAGATTTCTGGTAGATCTTTAGGGTTGTCGACATACAACATGATGCCACCTGCAAAGGGCTGTACTCCTGTCTTTCCAGTCTGCATGCCTGTGACTTATTTACCTTGCCTAACTGCTCTGCCTACAACTCCCAGTACTAGGTTGAATATAAGTGGCAAAATCAAGTGTTTTTACCTTATTCCTGATCTGAAGGGAAAAGCTTTTCATTGTTGGGGATTATGTTGACTGTGGGCCTGTTTTATGTTGAGGTACATTCTTTTTATTTCTAATTTGCTGAGAGTTTTCATCATGAAGGACGCTAAATTTTGTGAAATGCTTTTTCTACATCAATTTGTGGTGATCATATGATTTTTATCTTTCAATTCGGTTACTGGGGTACAAAACATTTATGGATTTGCGTAGATTGAACTATCCTTGGATCCCAGGGATAAATCCCTCTAGATGACAGTATATGATCCCTTTCCCATTTTACTGACTATGGCTTGCTAGTATTTTGTTGAAGATTTTCTTGTCTGTGTTCATCAAGAACACTGAGGCTGTAATTTTCTTTTCTTATAGTGTCCTTCTCTGCTTTGGTACTAGGGTAATGAAATCCTCATTAAATGGGTTCAAAAGTGTTCCTTCCTCTTCAATTTATCAGAAACGCTTGGGAAGTACTGGCATTCATTTTTTTTAAATGTTTGTTAGAATTTACCAATGAAGCCATCAAGTCCTGGGGTTTTCTTTCCTGAGAGGTTTTGATTACTGATTCAATGTCATTACTCATCAGTGGTCATTTCAGATTTTCTATTTTATCATGATTCAGTTGTTGTAGGTTGTATGTGTCTACAATTTTATTCTTTTCTTCTAGGTGATACAATTTGTTGGTGTCTAAAGTCTAGGCTCTTAAGAGCCTTTGTATTCTTGTAGTGGCAGTTGCAATGCCTTTGCTTTCCTTTACAATCTTATTTTAGTCTTCTTTTTTCTTTGGCTGGCCCAGGGTTTGTCAATTTTGTTTATCTTAAAACAAACAAACAAATAAAATCTAGCCCAACGTAATGGTACCCCACTGCAATTCTAGTTAGTCAGGAGATTGAGACAAGAGGATCACTTAAGCCCAGGAGTTCAAGACCAGCCTGGACAACATAGCAAGATCTATCTCTATTTTTAAAAAAAGATATGTCTTAGTTTCATTTACATTTTCTGTTGTCTTTCTAGTTTCTGCTTAATTTATTCCTGCTCTGATTTTTATTATTTGCTTCCTTCTGCTAATAATTGGCTTAGTTTGTTCTACTTGTAGCTCCTTGAAGTATACGATTAGGTTACTTGAGATTGTTTTTTGTTTTTTTTTTTTCCTTAATTAGGCATTTATTGCTAAACTTCCTTCATATAATACTTTTCCTACATCCCATAAGTTTTGGACATTGTGTTTCCATCTTTTTGCTTGTCTCAATATTTTTTTATTTCTCTTTTTATAAATTATTCAGAAGTGAATTTTTAAATTTCCACATATTTGTGAATTTAATCTTCTTAAATTTGTTAATACTTGTTCCAGGCCCTAACATATGATCGATATTTGAGACTGTTCCATGTGCACTTGAAAGACCGTGTTCTTTTCTGCTCTGCATACATCTGCTACGTCCATTTGGTCTAGAGAATTATTCCTTATTGCTTTTCTCATCTATCCATTGTTGAAAATGGGGCACTCAACTCCCCCACTATTATTGTATTACTATTTTCTCCTTCAGTTCTGTTAATATTTGCTGTATTTAGGTGCTCCAAAATTGGGTGTAGGGGGTGTGTTCCGGAACCTCCCACATTGTCCAAATCCACACACATTCAAGTCCCACAGCTGGCCTTGCAGAATCTGCAATATGAAAAGTCGGCCCTCCACATATATGGGCTTTTCTTCTTGTTAATACTGTATTTTAAATCCATATTTGTTTGAAAAAAGAAACTCCATGTATATATGTACCCATGTAGTTCAAACCCATATTGCTCATTACACCTTTTTTATATCATATGACAGTTTGGGACTTAAATTCTATCTTGTCTGATATAAGTATAGCTACCTCTCCTCTCCTCTCTCATCTGCATGAAATATCTTTCTTAAACACTTCATTTTCAGTCTATGTGCGTCATTAGCTAAAGTAAATATTTTATAGGCAGCACGCAGTTTGATTTTTTTAAAGAATCCATTTAGCCACTCTATGTCTTTTGATTGGAAATTAATCCATTTACATTTATAGTAATTATTGGTAGATAAAGACTTACTATTGCTATTTGAGTCTCTGTTTTCCAACTGCTTTATAATTTCATTATTCCTCTGTTCTTCTCCTGCTGCTGCCTTTCTTAAATAATTCGATAATTTTTGTAATGGTATGCTTTGATTCCTTTGTCTTTACTTCTTGGGTATCTACTTTGTTTTTCTCTGTGGTTACCATGAGAAATACATAAAACATAAGTAACAGTCTATCTTCTGCTAATAACTTAACTTTGACTGCCTTAATAACTTAACTCTGCACATTAACTTCTCCTTTCATGTTTTATGCTATTGATGTCACGATGTAAATCTTTCATATGTATCCATTAACAATTATTGTAGCAATACTTTTAATGTTTTTGACTTTTAGCTTCTGTATGAGTGTTAAAAGGGATTACACACCACCATTACGGTATTAGAATATTGTTCCTTTGAGCATATTTTTACCTTACAGGGAATTTTATGGTTTAGTATGTTAGTATGTTGTTGTTTAGTGTCTTTACATTTTAACTTGAAGAACTCTGTTTAGCAATTCTTACAGGCAGGTCTAGTGATAATGAACTCTTACAGCTTTTATTTGGGAAAATCTCTCTCACTCCTTTATTTCAGAATGACAGACAACCTTGTCAGGTAGGGTATTCTTGGTTGGCAGAGTTTGGGTTTTTTTTTTTTTTTTTTTGTTAAAAATTTTAAATTTTCTTATAAAAACAATGATAGTCTTATGGGTTGCCTTATATTTTATATCTAAATTTATCTTATTGCTTTAAAAATTCTCTTTGTTTTATTTTATAGAATACGGC
>CAUYPK010150067.1:0-19690 GCA_963574355.1 Loris lydekkerianus | reverse complement strand
AGGGCCTGCTTCCTCCCTCACACCCCCACCAGGCCCACCTTGGGTCTCTGTCTCAGGGCCTGCGTCCGCCATCACACCCACACCAGGCTCACCTTGTGTCTCTGTCACAGGGCCTGCTTCCTCCATCACACCCCACCAGGCTCACCTTGGGTCTCTGTCTCAGAGCCTGCTTCCTCCATCACACCCCCACCAGGCTCACCTTGGGTCTCTGTCTCAGGGCCTGCTTCCTCCAAGTCACATCCATTCTTGAGTAGGCACCAGGGCCAGCTCCCAGGAGGACTGACCAGCCTTGGAGCATAGGACACAGTGGGAACTGACCTGGGCCCTGGACATTGGGTCCTCCTCGGGAAGAGGCCCCCCTCCTGGCTTCACCCTAAATGCTAAGAATCAAGCCAAGTTCCAGGCATGTAGTGGAGGCCGAGGAAAAGTGGGACAGCCGACCTACTTATCGAGTGGGAAACAGAATGGTTGGTTTATTTAATAAAATTCAGATTCACTCTACTTGTACCTTAAGCAGACACATGCAGAATTTCCTGCCCTCTTAGCAGACACAAAACCCCAGCTGAAGAAAGGTCAAGGGAGAAAGATAGCAGGCTCTGAGTGCTCTGCTCTCCCACCAGCACTGGACTTGCAGACCCCAAGGCTCAGCTGTAGCCGGGTCTCCAGCAGTGCCTCCCTGGCTGGCAAACACACACACGGGGGTGGGGGGCACATCTTCTGCACAGAACCACAGGGGTCCCCTTTGGAGACTACCCTGACTCAATTCCCTCTTGAGAAGCTTCAGATATCACCTTTCTTTCCACCTGTGCACACTGACAAACTGTCTATATCTCCAGCAAAAACTGACATAACATGTCCACGCCCCTCCCAGGTGCTTCCTGTGTGCGAGGTCCACTCACTGGCCTGCACACATTGGAGGCCTGTTTACTACCAATGGCAGAGGATCCTGGGGGCAGAGAGCCACACCCTGCATTTGGCCACAATGCTGCTCCCAGCAAGCAAGCCTCAACCTACAGAGACGGTTCACACCTGCCCAGGAGAGCAGACACTGCTGTGGGGACCCAGGCTGCCTTCGCTGGGGGACTAAAGTGGCAGAGTTGTGCTTGTATGTTAGCAGGACAGTGCAGGAGGGAGGGCAGGACCCTGTTTCAAATGTCGACATGTCCTGCCTGCCTGACAGTAGCTAGCAGAGCCCACCTTGCTCCTGTGTAGATTCTTCTAGAAACAGTCCACATAAGACCACTGGACCCTGCGGGCTGCAGGGCTTTCTCCTATAGCCGGTGGGTCCTAACATTGGAGAAGGAAAACGGACCAGCCGTGCTCAGCGAAGTTGCCACCTGACACATGCATGGCCGTCCCTCCCGTGCTCAAATTGCCTGTAGGGAGCAGGGCCTCAGCATGGTTTGCAGGTGTTTTATAGACGTTTATTGGCGTGGAAGGATTATGGGCAATTTGAATTTTCTTGTTTATGCTTTTCTATTTTTTATCCCAGGTGAGCACTTACACGGAATAACATCAGACTCTCAGGAAAGACATCACAGTTTAGGAAATCTTGGCACGAGAATATGGGGAGTGCCAAGGAGACACACTCAGGTGGTGAAGGTTGCCCTCACCCCAGGCTGGAGCACAGCCAGTCCTGGGCCATGGCAGGGACAGAGGGCAGCGGGGCAGAGGGCACTGCCAGCCCCTCTCCCGTCCTCCCCTGACTTCTCAGCCAGGCTGCTCCACCTGCCCCGACAAGTGGGATCAGAACACTGGTCAGCCTGAGCCTCTTCCCAGCCCACGTTCTCTTTCTCAAGGCCCAGGAGGCACAAGGTGTGCTCGGGCTCTGACCTCTGCAGTCAGCTCTCAGATTTCACTGCTAACGTCGGCCCTGCTTCCCAACTGTGCATCAGAGGCCAGCGCCAGGGACAGCTGGAGCCCGTGGGTGTCTGAGCCCCAGCCCTGGGCTGGCAGGTCTGTCTGCCAGTGACAAGAATGAGTCCCGACTTTCCTACAACCTTCACCCTCTGACCTCTGCTGTGCCCTCCAGATGCCTGCCCCCCTCAGGACACCCCTCCTCTGCCATTCCAGATGCCGCTCATTCCCACTGTCACAACCGCCAGGCCAGCCCCCGAGCTCCTGCAGAACCCACCTGTCTGCCCAGCTGCCCCAGGGTGCTGCACGCACTTGGGCCCGCTGTTCTCCCATGTCCACAGGCCTTTCCGCTTCACGCCTCAGTTCCTACCCTGCTCCAGCCACTGATGTTGCCAGAAACCTGGCGGCAGGGAGGCTGTCATGGAACCGAGTCAGAGGGGACATGGGGCCCTCACCCACAATGAGGGTATGGGCAGTGTGACACTTTCACTGTTGCCTGTTCACTGCCCTTCTGCTGCTGAGTTCCAAATTACCTAAAAAGGATTTCCTTCAAGTGCTAATGAGAACGTGCCTCCCTCCCTGAAGGTGTGGACGGCACAGTGGATGGGTGTCCCCCAGGGCCTGCCCGGGGCAGGACCCAGTGTACATAGAGAGCTCTCTTTTCTGCACTTTTTATCCTGGTAAAACACACGAAACTTGAAATTTATCATCTTACCATATTTAGGTGT
This sequence comes from Loris lydekkerianus, assembly GCA_963574355.1. Lineage (NCBI taxonomy): Eukaryota > Metazoa > Chordata > Mammalia > Primates > Lorisidae > Loris > Loris lydekkerianus. The sequence continues at coordinate 17,105 of CAUYPK010150067.1, read as the reverse complement.
CCAGCTCAGGGCATTAAGTCTGTTCACATGGCTGTGCATCCGTCATCACCCAAACTCAGAACATTTTCATCTTTCCAAACTAAAGCTTCACCCCATAGAACACTAACCCCCCACTCTCACTTCCCCTTAGCCCCCCACTGCCTGTTTAGCATCATTTCACACCTGGATGGCTGCCACCTGCCACCTGTGGCAGGATGGGGAATGTTCTGCAGACGTGTGTTGGGTCACAAGTGTCTGTTGCTGGATCATGTGGCAACCCCACACCCACCTTTCTGAGGACCTGCCACAGAGGTTCCCCCAGGGGAGCTCACCCTGACACCAACGCTGCCTTGGGGGTGTTTGCTCAAAGTAGCCCCCTCAGGGCCTCCAGGAACTTACGAAAAGGCCAAGGAATAAACAGGGCTCTGCGTCCTGTCAGCACCAGCTGCCCTGCCACAGTTCTGGTCATCAGGTCACTGACCTCAGCAGGACAGCCCTGAGGTCCATGTGAACCATTGCTGGGATGGGAGGGACAAGACACAGAAAGAAACCCTTGGAGATGCTCTGACAAGGGAGCTGAGCCCTGGGACTCAGGTGGGTCAGTCTGTGTTGACCTCCAGCCCCGTCTCCAGCTTGAGGTGATGAGACTCAAGGTCCACGGGCCTTTTGATTCAAAACTTAAACCCCATAAGAATGTAATGTCCAGGTTATGACCTCTCCTATGAAGTCCTTTGCAAATAGCCTCCTTCCCTACCAGATCCCCCTGAGACTTTTTTGCCAGGATGGGACTGGGAAGGGTATAGGAAGATGAGGTCAGACTGTCTTACAGAGAACAGAGGGCAGTGCTGAGGGCGATACCCCAAAATGTCAAATGAGAATTGCCCAACCAGTAACTGAGCAGTATCTGCTGTGGTGACATGTCCCCAGCTCTGGTCCACTCAGCGAGCTTTGGTGAGAGACTCCTGGGACTAGGGAGAAGGTGGCTAGTGACACAGGGAGACCCTCCCGGAGGCCTCCCATTTCAGTGGGAGAACAAGCAAGCAGCAATAAAGTTCAAGGCACCAAGTCTGTGACAGTTGTCCACAACAGCAAAAGGCAGCGAATCAGAGCATAATATAAGCAACAAAGTAAACATATGGGTCATGGGAAGGCATTTGTTCCCGAGGGTCCTTTACAGCAGAAGGACCCAGGCCACTTCCCAGAGCTGAGGCCTTAAAGGAGGAGGAACTGTGCTTGGAGGCGAGAGGAGAGCACTCGAGGCAGGCAGGACTGCTGTGCAAAGGCCCTGCGACGGCCGGAGCGTGACACACTCTGCTGACACCACAGGCCAGCACAGCTGAGGCATGGTGGGTACACAAAGGTGCAGGAGAAGTGGGAACCCAGCCTGGGGCCATGCAGACAGTGTTCAGAGACTCCGCAGAAGCCTGGATTTGTTCTAAGCTCCACGGAGGCCACCGGGGAGCTGGGGTGAAGGGATTGCTCTGGCTCCCTGTGGACACTGCCTGACTCAGGGGCAGTGGGAGAGAGAAAGCAGGGGCAGCTGGCCGGGCAGAAGACCATGCTGGTGGCCAGAAAGAGGATGGAGAGACCGAGGGACCAGCTGAGGAGGGGTCAAAGATGATCTCTAGTGTTAGGCTCAAATCCCTGGGCAGTGCAGGGTACAGCTGACTGAGCAGGCAGAAGGGCAGGGATGGGGCATAAACTTTCTTGGAAGACACAGGAGAAACGCTCTGTGTTTTGTTCTTAATGAACAGAACCATGGGATGGAGAATCAAGGACAGTGAAGCGTCCATCAGAGAGTGCAGGGCCCAGTGGGAAATCAGATCCAGCAACCTAAAGCACAGGCAGGAAGCAGGGGTCAGGGGGGACAGAGCCAGCACTGGTCACTGTCCAGGACGAGAACTCGCGAGATGCCCAGAGGTCGGGGCTGGGGCTTTGCAGACCTGTGCAAACATCCTCTGGGCAGAACCCAGCAGAGGACTGTGCTTCTAAAGAGGGAGGTAGCAGCTGCACCTGACCTTTGAGCACGCAGCCCAAATGCCCACCAGCAAAGAAGGGATGACACGGAGACAGGGGCAAACGTCAGCAGGGACGTCTCTAAGAAAGTATGTATTTGAGCAAAAAGACGACCATAGCAGGCTGCACAAGCTACATTCACATTTCTGTAAAATTCAAAAGAGCTTAAACAACGCAGCATCATCGGAGGTAATGCACGTGCCTATAATAAAAATGTTTAAGCCCAGTGAAGGGATGAGGAACACACAGAGGCCTCTGCGCAGGGCCTCTGGGGCGCAGGGACGCCTCCCTTTGCAGGCTTAGGTGCCTACTGTGCTTCTCCACACTGGCCCAAACTGGCACGTCCCTGTGCACGATGCTTCCACACCCTCCTGTAGAGCACAGAGTGAACTGGGCCAAGGGAGGCGAGGGTGTTTACCAGGGGAGGTGGCAGCGGTGGAGACAGCGGTGGGACCTGGAGGGTTAGACCTGGCTGGGAGGGGGGATCTCCCAACCACAGTGGGTGTCCACTGAGAAATTTCATCATCTTACATGCCCAAATATAATAATGCCAGCTAAAATACTTACAGTTGCGTTCTTTTTATTTCAAAATATTTGGGAGGTACATGCCTTTGCACACATGTGAGGCTCAAGTTGGGGCTTTCAGTGTGCAGTCTTAATATGAATTCACTTATCACGGATAGTGAACTGCACGAAGGATTTTTGTTTGTTTAAATCCAGTATTTTTTCCTACTAAAGGCAGCTCAATCCCTTGGATAGAAACACATGTGTCTTTCTCATAGAAGCCAGATGAGTTTCAGGCATTTGGGGGCATAATTATTTCTGTCTCTGAAAATCTTTAAAATGTTAATATGTATTATGACATTTATTATTATAGTGGAGGAGGAAACAATTCCTGGATGATAAAAAAGGAAAAGTCTTTATCCCCAAATGCTTACTATTGTCATGGAACCTGTGCTGGCAGCTGCAGGCCCCACTAATGAGGGAATCCGACAGCCACATGAAAGGCTGGTGGTCGAGTGCTGGCTCCGAGGCTTCTCCCACTTGTTATGTAGCTTGGCTGGGAAGTTACTGATAGAACACAAAAAAGTCACTACCCAGCTGTTCTGTGGCAGGATAAAATGTTAAATTCAAACCATTAAATAGTTCCAGAAGCAAAAGAACAGGTGGTAAATGGTTTCCAAGGCAGATGGTACTTTTTTAATATTTGTATTTGATAGTAATTTGCACTACTAGAGACCAAAACTACACACTCATATTACACCTTCCACACTTGAATGCTTCAGAAATGGTGGGCCAAGTCTTAAAAATAAACATCATCACTCCTAAAAGACGACTCCCATCCTGCATGCCATCCTTGGGGGCAGGCACCAGAGCACCCACCCCTAGCCCAGTCCAGGAACGCGGGCCCGTCGCCCTTCCTGGCTGTGCAGGGCACCCGCTGAGTGACCTTGGGCCAGGGCCAGGCTGCCCTGGAGAGCACCAGGAGCAAATCTCTGGCCCCTCAGAAAACTCTACTGTGCTTCGTTCACTCTGCCCTGAAGAACGGCAGCTTCTTCCTAAAAACTAAGAGATAAACATGATACAAGACACCTCCCACCCCCATCCCAAATGTGCTCCTTCTTTAACCTGAAGCTCTAACGCTTAAAGAGTTTTTTTTCAATTGTTTTAATTGAGAGGTTTCCAGGCTAGTCTTGAACTCCTGGTCCTGAGTCATCCTCCTGCCTCTGCCTCTGCGTGCTGGGACCATCACGCTCACTGCAGTGCCCAAGCTTGAAGGAAGGCTGGATAGGAGGTGAACTGTGCTTGGGGGAGACAGGCCTGAAGAAAAGGAACAGGGAACGCTCCTCCTCCGTGCTCCAGGAGTCCATATGTGTGGGTGGGGTGGGGAGGGCGGGGCAGGTGCCACCTGACGGGCAGCGGCGTCTCCCAGTAACCCTGGCCGGCATCTACCCCATGCCCTGGCAGGTGGGGTCCCAGCCCATCAACACACAAAGTAGACAAGGGTCCCTGGCCTCAGGAATTGCTGGGTTGGATGCACATGGCCATGCTCTCAGCAAACCTGGGTCTGCTGCAGGTGGGTGGGGATAGAAAGGTGCCCCCCCCCCCAGGTGACCTGGGCAGGGGCGGGCTTGTAAACAGAGCCAGGGGCAGCAGGGACCAGCCTTGCTCTCGTGCAGACAACGCTCTGAAAGAGGAACCTCGGCTGTGACTGAATCTGGACCTGGTCACTGTGGCAGCTGACTGAAACTCTCAATCTCCTTAAAGGTACCTAATTAAGCAAATCTGTGGCTCCATCTCTTTCCAGCTCAGAGACGTTTCCTTCAGGCCTCCGGTTAATGGAACATTAACTCCCAGGTGACTCCTGCTGCTGCTACACGGATATCACTGTCTGTTAAGTGGGGTTCACGGAAACCTGCATTCCTCCATTAGGTCCAACTAACATCAGGGACGAGATAAGACTTTTACCGTTAAGCCAAGGGTATAAACAAGAACTCCTTTATATGAGATGGGAATTACCTTACAAATAAAAACAGCAGTATGTGTATGCAGATAAATCAAAGGTCACGTGCTTTCATAAAATCAGCTTGAATGTGGAGCAAACTTCCCAGTGAGCTGCATTTTCCTGAGTCCATCCGAGGCTGTTTGCCGTGGCTGCCATCCCATCTCCCACAAACACCGGGCAGGGGCCACTGCCCCTAGCCTCCCATGGCACCTCTGCCCTCTCCTGTCCCCCATAGTGCACCTACTTGGAGGGTGTCAGGCCTAGCCTAGTAGGGCCGCCTGAAGTCACCAGAACTGCTCCCAGAACAGGAAGGGCTCATGTCAGGCATTCTGGGGGCTCGGCAGGGGTTCAGAAAACAGCCAGAAACAGCCCTAATAGGCAAGTTCTGTCCCTCAGCCCCCTCAAGCCTTGGTTTCAGAAAGTACTGCAGGGGGTGCTGCAGAGCTGTCCTGATGGGTGTGTCCTGCCTCAATTGTCTTCCACAAAAGTCTACAGCTGCGGTCCCCACCCCCTGGGTCATGGACCAGAACTAGTCCGTGTCCAGTTAGGAGACAGCTGTGCAGCAGGGGCTGGGCAGTGACACTCACCTGTGCTCACAGCCACTCCCCATCATCTCTTAACTGCCTGAGCGCCACCTCCTGCCAGATTAGTGGTGGGTTAGATTCTCCTGGAGCACAAGCCCCACTGTAGACTGTGCAAGTAGGGATCTGGGTCGTGTGCTCCTCCTGAGTGACAACCACCAGAATAAGACTGTGGAGTCACCTGGACACCAGCAACACGCTCCATGTCACTGTCTCTGTCACCCCCAGATGGGATCATCCAGCTGCAGGAAAACAAACTGGGGCCCCCACCCTGGTGGGGTGGCTAATCATTTCACTTTATATTACAGGGTGATGTACAGAAATGTGCCTGAATCATCCCAAAACCTCCCCTGCCCCCAAGTCCATGGAAAAATTGTCTTCCATGAAACCAGTCCCTGCTGCCAAAAAGCCTGGTCTAGAGGACACAGTCAGGACAGCACCAGGTGGTCCCACTGCCCAGGATCCCCTCCCTGGGCACCACCAAGAAGTCGCCAAACTGCTCTGAGCTCAGATCTGGTCACTGGTCCAAACTCAGCCCGGGACTATGCTTCACCTTTAACCCGACTGTCTCCGACAGGGCAGGGTCTTCAGGGCACATGGGCAGCTGGATTCTGGGGAGCCCCTTGGCAGCCACCTTCTGAGCAACGCCCCTTTCATCTTTCTGGTGGCCGTTTCCCCAGACAACTACATGACAAATAATGTTGATTCTTGTCTTTTTCCAACCGGATGCACATTACGGCAAATTTGATTATGGAACTTCATCAGATGCAAACAGAAAAGATGCCTGATTATTATGTCACTTTATAAATCACAGAAGAGACATGGAAAGTAAAGCCACCCCGAGGACACAGGTTTGGGTTTTAGGATTAATTTTCTTTGAAAATAGTAAGTCTCCCTTAATGAATGTCAACAGAACCAGGGATTTTTAACCAAACTCTTGACGCAGCTCTAATTCATGTTCTACACTGAGACTATCTGTGTGTTTTATTTTCTCCTCACACCCTAAATATGTGCACTGGCGTGCCGAGGCCGAGTAAGGTTTTGTTCCTGAGAAGACAGTATCCCGCTTATCAGCTGAGCCGTCAAACCAGTATAGAAATGGCAAGTGACAACAGTCCAGTGTTGGAAAAAACATGTTAGATTTACCGGAAACAAAATCAACATACCAAAAACACTCCCAGGAGTTAGAAAGTATTTGTCTCTACCATGTACTAGTGCACACGGCCTCGTGTACATGTGCACGTGACCACACATGGCCTTGTGTTTGTGTGCACGTGAGCGTACACAGCCTCGTGTATGTGTGCACGTGAGCGCACACAGCCTCGTGTACATGTGCCCATGACCATCGAGTGACATGCTTTCTGTTACTGATAATGTAGAATTGACGATACTAGTCCTGTCTTTCACAGAACCTCTATTTAAGGTATCCATATTCCAGAAAAAATGAAAACTAAAGGGTAGTGCCACCCCACAAGAACGGAGAATTGACTCAATCAACGTTTCTTCTACCATTTGGAGAAGCAAAACACTTCACCAGTGTGGCTGGGCCACACGCATCACAGATGACAGACATGCCCAGTTGTGAACACAGGTGGACAAGAGAGCCACGGCCAGGGCAGGCCAGGCCCCCAGGCCTGCGTCTCCCTCCTGAGCCTTCACCCACATGCTGCACCTCTCAGAATCCAGAGCACCTGCAGCAACCCTGCCCTGAGAACATTGCAGGAAGCACTTCCACTGCGTTACACACGCCTGTGTGGCCATACACACCTCTGGTACTTGGTCCCACTCTGGTGGGTGGGACCTGGCCAGTGTCCCAGAACAGGACCAGCAGGCCAGCCCAGGGGGACAAGATGGTGAGAGCCCTGGTAACACTGAGCTCCTCTCACACTCTGCCCTTGTTTCTTTCACGCTTCTCACAAGAAAATCCCACCTTCTCAGACCCTTGCATTAGCAGACGGGGCACTGGTCCCCTCAGGAGTTAGTGAGGCAGTCTCGTTTCTTCCCACAGACACTTTAGACTTGGCTTTATGACAGAATGTATCTGACTTCATTCAGCTGTTCTTCCCCACAGCTGGGCTTCCTCATCCACAGGGAATGAACCCAGGGCCTCAGCAGCTGCAGCTGGTCACACCACAGGTGCTTGGAGCAGCTTGAGACATGCGGAGGCCTCGTTCTGTGCCTACCTGTGAAGGGGGCCGTCCGCAGGGGTATTTTGATGGGTGCCAAGGTCAGGAAGTGGCATGGCTGCACACTGGAGGGTGATGGGGTCCGGAGGCCCTCTGGGTCCACAGAGACCATGGTGGCAGCCGCGGCGGCAGCAATGGCGATGGTGGAACCATTGCTGATTGGCTTAAGGCTGTTATGGCAACCACCTGCAGAAGATGGAAGCAGAGGGTCAGCATGGGGGCACCCAGGTGACAAGCGCCCATCCCACTGTCTCAAGACACCAGCCCCCAAAAAACAAATGAGAGTGTCACTACCCCCTTAGTGGAGCCCTTCTGTGGACACCATCCCCAGGCTAAATGTTCATGATGCCTTTCAAATCTGCCCAAACGCAGCACACACAGCTGCTGTGCTGCTCTGCAAGCTGGGGACCAGGCAGGACCTGTGTGCCTTAAAGAGAAACAGCTTTGCTGCAGTGCACAAGCCCTACTTGTACCATCGGAAATGACCATGGGGTGTGTGCAGCGACTTGGAGCAGCCACCATGAAGGCCCCGGGTACCACCCGAGGATCCTGGGGTGGGTCTGCAGGGAGGGCCCCCTGTGGACCAGGGTGGAGACCGGTTTCCAGAGCACACAGGGCCTGGCTGGCCACCAAACTGGCCACTCAGGGGATGCATGGCTCGTCCAGCCAACTCAGCATGGGCACCTCATTAAGGGGAGGGAGGCTCCAGGCTTAGAATTAGCCCGTATTTTCAGGCGTTAATGGGAGCGTCCGAAAGTTTGCTTCTTTCTGTACCTTTTTGCAAAAGCTTTTTAATTCTTTCTTGTAGTAGAATCCCCATTTTCCCCAATAAATGTGGTTTCTAAGTAGTATTTGGTGAAAGCTTAGCGTGGCCAGTTCTAGACAGAAATTTGAAATATATTTCTTTTTTCTCTTTTTTTGAATGTCATTCGTTGGTATACTCCCCCATGCTTAGCATATGACCCAATGCACAGCACATACTTAATAAATACGTACTGACTAATCGACTCTTCCGAAAACATATAAGCTACATACGTAAGAACAGTAAGAACAGTCAAGTACAGACTCGAGGTAGTTTTTTAAAATTCCTCATGCGAAAGCTCAGCCACTCAAGAGTTGAAAAGTTTAATCTGAGGACCGAAATTAGTAGTGACATTTATTAAACTCGTTAGATCCCTGCTCTTCTAGGCTCTGGGGGAGGACGAATGTTTTTTAAACCTTAATATATTTCACAATTCCTGATCTGGCATAGTGTCCCTTCTGTGGCCCACCCACATTCCTAATGCCTGAGGATAAAGGATTATAAGGGGGCACTAGAAAAATCATCGAAAAGTGAATGGTCGCGTGAACAACGGTGAGTCCACACAATGGGACGTCAAACAGCTGGTGTGACTGTGCCAAGGAGGAACGCTCAGGGCCACAGCAGAGGGCAGGGGGCTCATGATGTTAAATAAACAAAACAGCTTAGAAAATCATACAAGCTCCTGCACTAACAGTGTCCCGTGGGTCGCTGTACGTAGGGGAAGTGGGAAACAGCAGCTAAATGTACCATTATTTATAAAATACTGATTACAACATTTTACAAAGAGGAAGCCAACATGTAGAGACTGTTTTGTGAATATTTCATGAATTTTTAATGAATATTTTGTAAATAAAGGTACATTTGGCTACAATTTCCCATTTCCCCTCTGTATGGTGACCTTTGGGGCAATCTGTATATAGTCATTCCAGCAACTCATCTTTATCAGCTGACAAGGTGCCGACCGTGTCCTAGCTTTGCTGGACAGAGCGGCCGTGACGGGGAGCATGGCAGCCTGCCCTTGGGGCAGATACCTTCCAGGCAGGGGGGACACACACGTGCATTTTGTTCACTTATTTGCTTTATGCCACAGGTGGATGGTATAATGGAGAGAGGAAGGCGGGAGGGGTGCACAGTTGGGACAGGCCTTGGTTTAAGAGGGGTGGTCAGGAAAGACTTCACTGGGCACAGAGACAAGGTCCAAGTCTCAATGAGGTGAGGCCAGGAGATGCGGGGCACCAGGGGAGAGCAGAGGAGGTGCAGAGGCCCCGTGGCCGTGGCCTGTGCCATGTGTCCAGGAGCTTCAGGGAGGTTGGGGAGGAGGAAGTGGAAGGCCCAGGCCAGGACATGGGGGAGGAGAGAGGGGGCAGCCGGGGACTGGCAGGCTGTGTGGGCAGATGTAGGTGAGTTGGTGACGGGTTTTCTCTCTGAGGGAGGTGAATTCTGGGGTCCTGTGGGGGAACGGAGCAGTGGAGGGGACAGAGTGTGCTCAGCTTTGCTGGAGACACTATCCAGTTCAGATCCCCACCAGTCCTGATTTCAAGGAAGAAATCCAGACTGGAGATAAAAATTTGGAGGCAAGAAGAAGGCATTAAATGCTACAGTGGTACAATTAATGAGCTAATTAGTAATGATACATCGTCAATACATTGCTATCCACTGAATTCCAGAGTTCTCACTGGGGCTCATTCTTTGTGCTGTTAATTCTGAGTTTTGACAAATGTATAATGACACATGTTCCCACATTCAGAGGAGCTTCATTGCCCTAAAAGCTCACCTGTTCAGCCCTCTCTCTCGACCCCTGGCCACCCTGGGACTCTTCACATTGCTAGAGTTCTGCCTTTCCCAGAATGTCATGTAACTGGACCCAAACAGTATGCAGCCTTCCCAGATAGGCACGACTCATCCAGCACTGCATCTCACCTGCACCACACGCCTCACTTGGAATGACACGTCTCACCCGGCACCACGTCTCACCATATCTCAGCACCATGTCTCACCTGGCCCCGCATGCCTCACCCAGTACAGCGTCTCACCCAGCCCCGAGTGCTTCACTGGCACGGTGTCTCACCCAGCACCTGGTCTCACCCAGCCCCGTGTCTCAACTGGCACCACGCGTGTCACCCTGTACCACGTCTCACCCAGCCCCGTGCACCTCACCCAGCCACGTGCACCTCACCCAGCACCTCCGTCTCACTGAGCACTGTGTCCTCCATGCTCTTTCACAGCTTCACAGCTCACTCCTGTTTATTACCAGATAGTTTTTCATTATAAGAATGTTCCACAGCTTCTTCAGATGCTCACTTAGGCGCCTGCCTACTTTGGGCAACAATGAATAAAGCCTCAAACATCTGCGTGCAGGCTGCTGTGTGCACATGGTTTTCTACTTCTTCCAGAAAATACTACAAAGCACAGTTGTCAGATTTTATGCTGAGAGTAGGTTCAGTTTTTTAAGAAACTGCCAGACTGTTTTCCAAAGTTGTTGCACCATTTTGCATTCCCACCAATGGTGGGCCAGCTCCTGCCGCCCACACCCTCTTCAGCACTTGTGCTGTCGGCGCTCTGGATTCCAGCCACTCCAAAGTGCACAGTGGAGTCTAATTGTTGTCACATACAAACACATATGTGTGTGTGTGTAATATACAAATACATGATATAAAGTCAGAAAAAATAAGTACGATTAAAAATATAGTATCTTAATAATAAAATCACACCGTATAAAAATGACAAAATAGAATAAGCAAGTATAAAAATGCTCCAATGGCCTACGCAGCTGAACACTGTCCATCTGTGGTGACACTGGCTGCCCAGTAGTGTGTCCTGGCTGTGCTGGTAATGAAGCATTGCAATCACAGTGGATCCAAGGCTTTTTCTCTGGATGCTACAAAGTCAACATTTCCCTTTTTTACCAGCTGGCCTTCGGAAGCCCCAGCACTCCAGGGGATGAACAAGCCACAAAGATCTGCCCGTCCCATCACAACGGTGTTGCCTGTATGTCACCACAAAGTACACAAGTGTGTGCAAAACTGACCATTCCTGCATTTATGTCCAGAGACAGGTGCTCAGGAGGGTCTGCGTGTGTGGGTTTAGTGAGGCAACTCTGGGACGGTCTCAGCACACTCCAAAGCCCTAACAGGTGTCTGTTACCCACGTGGCACCCCCCTCAGCACGCCCATTTTTACTCACCTCACCACAACTGTTTCCACTGGGATTTAATCACTCATTTGCTGCCCACAGAGCCTCTTTGGGTGACAGTGCAGACACTGACCTCCCTGCTGGGACGACATCCCAAGGTGGGAGGAAGTGTTATCAGAGTGGCCTGGGGGAGTTCTCCTAGTCACAGGGACCGCTGGACACTACAGAAAGGGGGCAAATGGGTGGGAGATGGGGCATCAGTGTGCAAAGCCTCCAGCCACTAACATGCCCCACACCCCTCCCGGTGCCCAAGGCCCCAGCCCTGGCCTGGCTGCCCTGCCAAGGGCACTCTCTCCTACCACAGCTTGACCAGCCCCGAGCCAGAGTGCAGTCTGCAAGGGGCACTGGGCCTGGCGGGGCCGGGGATCCCAGGGGGGAGGCTTGCACCTGACCATCCCCATGGGAAGGAAAGAGTGGAATCCTGCAGGCCTGAAGCCGCTCTGATGAGGAGAGGAAAGAGGCCGCCCAGGTATATGGCACACAGACATGTGCCTGAGGTGTCTGCCTCCTGGTTAACAACCTAATCTGGAAGTCAGGCTTGACCACAGCCTCACAGACAGGGAAGCTGTGTCCAACACTGGACCTGGGCCCAGTCTGAGGGTCAAACACTCAGCCCTGGGGCCAGTCCTGCCCCCAGCACATCTGCCTCGTGAGTCTGGTGGTGCCTCTCTTCCTGGGTCTGAAATCTGAAGCCCTGGGCCAAGGTCCCCAAGACACCTCCTCTGAGTGAGACCCCCTACCAGAGGACTTCCCTCTGACTCTCCCCCATGGCGAGAGGACCCCATGTCTGCACAGACAGCCCTGCTCTAGACCTGTGTGCCCTTCACAGGGAGTTGGAGCATCCTCCAATTCCAGCCTCTTCCTGAGCCATCCCAAGGAGGACTAAGGCTGAACACCTGCTCTCATCTACTCTCAAATGCCCCTCTGCCACCTGTCTGCCTGAGCACCCCAACTCAGAGCTTCTCCCAAAAGTCACATTTCCACGTGGACTGCCAGACCTCCCGGGAGGCAGAGAGTCTGGGAAGACTCCACAGGTCCATGGGGTGGGGTGGGGAGGGTGCCTCTCTCCCTCCATCTCCAAGAGTTACTGATTTATCAACTAAGTTCATGTAATATCCTAAATCTTTTTGTTGTTCCTGTAACAATGTCCACAGCACCCCCACAAGGAGTAGATTCTCAGGAAACCACTTTCTTCTCTCATCCCTAAGAAGCGATCCCTCGCCTGCTCAAGTTCCATCCTGAGATTGCAGCAGGTCAGTCCCAGCTGCCAGCCCCTCTTCTCACCCTAGTTCTCCTGCTGTTTCCACCACACCTGCAGGTCCTTCCTCCACGGAGGTCTGGAGCCCCTCAGAGCCACCGTGAGGTTTGGGACCACCTCCTTCCAAACTCCTGCTCGTGCTGATACTCTGACCTCCTCCCATGAGTCCTGGATGTTCTTAATGCATCTAGAAAGGTGACCTCTTTCCAGAAGGTTTTCAACTTACTCTCCCTGGTCTATGGCAGCTGTAGCCTTACAAATCTATTTCTCAAATAATGAGACTTGAAAGTTGAAACTACTCCTTGGTCTATGGGCTTCAGAATGAATGGGTGTTGTCTCAGTGGGCCTGAATCCACCAAGCTCCTCGTTCATGTCACCAGCGGTCCTTGAGCTTCCAAGGAAGGAGGCCGTCTGTCTTGTGGAGTTTTGAAGCCAGACGCTGACTTCTCCACGGCAGCTGTGACAGTACTAATGGCATCTTCCCAGGATGAGGCTGTTTTTCATCGACTTTGAAACTCTGCTGTTGACCACTGCTGCCTTCATCAGTCACCTTAGCTGGATCTTCTGAATCCCTCACTGCAGCTTCTCCATCCACACCTCTTCGCCTGGTGCTTGTCTGCTATGGAGAAGCTTCCCTCCTTCATGAACTGGCCTCCATTGGCTTTAGACTTTTCTTCTACAGCTTCCTCCCCTGCCTCACTCCTCACAGAACTGAACAAACCAAGCCTTGCCCTGGATCAGGCTTTTGGTTAAGGGAATGTTGTGGCTGGCTTGACCTTCTGTCCAGACCACTCAAGCTCTCTCCATTATCACAGTAAGGCTGTTTTGTTATCGTATTATTTGTGTGTTCACTGGAGTAGCATTTCAATTTCCTTTGCAACTTTGCATTTACAACTTGCCTAACACTTCAGCACAGGGGACCTGGCTTTCGGCCTGTCTTGGCTTTTGACATGCCTCCCTCACTAAACTTAATCTTTTCTAGCTTTCGATTTAAAGTGAGAGATGTGGGACTCTTCCTTTCACTTGGACACTCAGAGAGCATTGCAGAGTCATTAATTGGCCTGTATCCAATATTCTTGTATCTCAGGGAATAGGGAGGCCTGAGGAGTGGGAGGGAGATGTGGGATCAGCTGATGGCCTTCAGAGCCGTCAGAGCACGTTTGTTGATCGAGTGCTGTCTCTCAAGTTCCGTCCTCTATGGGTGTGCTTTGTGGTCCCCCCAAAACAATTACAATAGCAACATCAGAGATCACTGATGACCATAACAGATAACAACAGTCATGAAGACTGAAATATCATGAGAATTCCCAGAATGTGACACACAGATGCACAGTGAGCACATGCCGAGGGACAGAGGCACCGCAGGCCTACTCAACACAAGGTCACCACAGGCTTCAACTTGTAAGAACGCAGGGTCTGTAAAGTGCAGTGCAGTGACAGTGGTGACAGGATGCGTGCCTGCACCTACGGAGCGAGCAGAGCTTCACACGGACCCTGCAGTCTGAGCCCAGAGCCCAGACCACACGGCAGACGCGTGCCTGTCCTGGAAGTGTGTGGGTATGTGGGGGGCTCAAACATGTTCACTGAGGGAACCACAACAGTAAAACCTGGTGAGCCCACAGCTGGGAAGAAACGTCGTCAGCAGCTGCGTGTCCTCCAATCTCCTTCCTGGCACCTGTGGTCAGACACTTAGGGAGCAGAGTCCACACTATTCTGGGACCAGAAGACTATGTGACAGGGGGCACTGATGTGATGGGAGGCACCAATGCCGAGAGAGAAACGCTCTTGGAACCTGCTGCCCAAGGACACCAGCCAGGAGGGGTGAGAAGCCAACCAGAGCCTGGGCTGCCAGCTGCCTCCCGAGCAGTGTGCAAGACGAGCAGGTCCCGACTGAGCCGACTGATAAATAATTATGACCAGCTCTCCCCGGAGGCCTGCAGAAAATCCCTTAGTTGAGTAAATAAACAGTTGGATAAGACAAGTCCAGCCAAGAAGAACCTGCTAAGCCAGCAATGCTCTCCCGTAAGGATTACCTATAAAAATCAAAACAGTAACTAATAGTGTGCTTCCCTCCAAGACAGCCTGGTGGGGACAGCGGCGCCCCGAGCACCCTCAGCCCTGCGCATGGGTTGCTGCTGAGGTTCGTGTCCTCCAGCCAGCCTGCCTTCTCCTCTGCCTGCCAACTTGCACAAGGGCTTGGTGTGAGTGTTTTATTTCAAACCATCTCTGCAACAGCCACCTGGAGGGGAGCTCCCATTGCCCGCGTAGACAGAGGAAGTCGGTGCAGCGAGTTTCACAGAGGGTGGGAGCAGAACCCCAAGTGGGAGGACAGGGAGGGCTCTACTGCCAGCTGGGGGGCAGGCCAACTCCAGCCCTGTACAGTTCCGGGTCCCACACAGGCTGGTGGGCAGCACCATCCCTCTGCCTCTTGGGGCACACTCAGGACCAGTGCCAGCCTTAGCCTGGAGGGTCCCGTGGAGTAGGAACCAGAGCAGGAAAGGGCTGCAGAGGACTGGTGGAGAGGACTGCAGGGGAGGCTGGTGGGGAGAACTCGTGGGGAGGATTGGTGAGGAAGGTGATAGGAGGAACTTATGGGGAGGAGTGACGGGAAGGGCTTGTGGGGAGCATTGGAATGGAGGACAAACGGGGAGGACTGCTACAGGGAATGGCGAGGAGGCTGGTGGGGAGGCCGGTGCAGGATGATACCTGCCCAGTGGCATGCCCAGCTGCATTTGTTCAGTCTCACTAAACACCCTACTGGCACAGAACTGAGAACCAATGAGTTACTAGTCTTAGCTTTATAACTTTTTCTACCTCTCTGTCATTGAAGAAAGTTTAAAGATTACTTTCTTGTACAGATCCTTTTAATTTCATCCATGTAGCCCCTCTTTTGCTTTTGCTGATTTGCAGGAATAACACGTCTGCATGTAAAGATTGTTTCACAAAGGGCTGGTTTCAATCTAGGTGTGTTTCATTTAAACTTCCTCAGGCCCCAGCTCTTCCCAACACAAGGCATCGCTGTGCATGGCTGGCTTGAGCCTGGCTCTGTCCACACATCCATGCACAACCTTCAGGGCCCCCCCCCGGCCCTGAGTCATCTGTTTCCCTCTGCTTTTTTGGTGGACTAACCAAAGCAGGTGGGACTCCATTCCCTTGGATCGCAACCTCCCAGCTGTGGTGCACAGAAGTTACTGAATGCTAAGACCAGACATTCACTCAGCTTTGCACATTAGTTTAGGGATATTAACTTATTGCTATTTTTATGATTTCATGTAACCTGGTGCACAACAATTTGAATGTTCATTTTATTAAAATTGGAGATTAATCACACTACCCAAAAGAACAAACTGCTGCTGATATGTGGTAATCTAAAATAATCTAAACGTCCTGATTACTGTTAAAAACTGGCCAGAGGAGGGAAGAGGTGGGATGAACAGGTGGTGGTGTTCCTCAGGAGGAATGATGCTGGCTCCACCCAGCCTTCTGCTGAGTACTGCAGACACCTGCCACCTGGGCCTTTCTCACACAAAGGGAAGGAAGTGGGTTGTGACAACGTGTGTGGGTCCTGGAATAACTGAACTCAGCGGGTGGCCAGAAGGACCCCTGGCCTCCTCCAGACTCACTGTCAGAGTCCAGGTCGCACCTACGTCTAACACATTCAAAAACTCCTGTGCTCAACAAATACACACTAATGAAATTGAAAACAAAAGAATTATACAACAGATCAATAAGTCAAAAAGTTGGTTTTTTGAAAAGGTCAATAAAATAGGTAAACCTTTGGCTAACCTAACCAGGAAAAAAAAGAGTAAAATCTCTAATCTCATCAATCAAAAACGACAAAGATGAAATAATAACAGACTCATCAGAAATTAAAAAAATCCTTAATGAATATTACAAGAAACTTTATCCTCAGAAATAAGAAAATCTGAAGGAAATTGACCAATACTTGAAATCATGTCACCTTCCAAGACTTAGCCAGAATCAACTGGAAATGTTGAAGAGGCCAAGAGACCTATATCAAGTTCTGAAATAGCATCAACCATACGAAATCTCCCTAAAAAGAAAAGCCCGGGACCAGATGGCTTCACGTCAGAATTCTACCAAACCTTTAAAGAGGAATTAGTACCTATATTACTAAACCTGTTCCAAAATATAGAAAAAGAAGGAAGACTACCCAACACGTTCTATGAAGCAAACATCACCCTGATCCCCAAACCAGGAAAAGACCCAACAAGAAAAGAAAATTATAGACCAATATCACTAATCAATATAGATGCAAAAATATTCGACAAGATCCTAACAAACAGAATCCAGCAACACATCAAACAAATTATACATCATGACCAAGTCGGTTTTATCCCAGGGTCTCAAGGCTGGTTCAAATATGCATAAATCTATAAGTATAACTCAGCAGCCTTAAAGAAAGATGGAGACTTTACCTCCTTTATATTTACATGGATGGAGCTGGAACATATTCTTCTTAGTAAAGTATCTCAAGAATGGAAGAAAAAGTATCCAATGTACTCAGCCCTACTATGAAACTAATTTAGGGCTTTCACATGAATGCTGTAACCCAATTGCAACC
>CAUYPK010150063.1:0-15296 GCA_963574355.1 Loris lydekkerianus | reverse complement strand
CTCAGGCTGTCGTCACAAGGTCTCCAGACAACCTAACAGTACCCAACTACCATGTGATTTATAAGAATCCTAGCGCTTTCAGAGAAACAGAAACTTAAATCATGTTAGTACAGATAATGGTGCTTGGCCTCTTTTTTATATGGATGCTGTAATGTCAGCTCTCCACAGAGCAGCATCCAAGATGATGATCCACTTGACCTCTAGAAACCCCTACCTTTATTATAATCAATTTCCATGCTCAATGCTCACACCAACTCCACAACAGTTGACAGTCACCATGGTGATGACAGGATGAGACCATGAATGGACAAGGAGGAAGTGGTGTTCCTGTTCTGGAGAATTCTCCATCAATTCCCAGAAAAGGCATAAATACTCCATCCTCTGCTTTTAATATCCACTTTTTTCATTTTAAAAAAATCCTACATTTTAAACCCCCTCATCTTTTACATGGTGAGATTTGTGAGTGTGCTCCCCTCCTCCAGGCCTTGTCCGACTGAGTAAAGCTTGACCTGCTCAATACTTTTGCTTTCAAACACTGGCTTCTGAACACCAACTGGGAAAGATTCCCATCTTTGGGGGGAAAAACCAATGATCTTGGTAACAGTGCTCGTAGAGCAGGGCTCTCTAGGTGACACACCCAAGAGCCAGGGCACCAGGGTTTCCTCACCCAAGGAGCCTCTCTCTTCCTTAACCCCAAAAGTCCACTTCCCCAAGACCTGGTGACTCAGGCTCCTAGTGGCAGGGGCACAGTTCTCCCTGGGCAAAGCTGAGGACAGGGCTACAAGACTGGCTCAGGGGCAGAGATACCAGCCAGGTTGGGTGATGGTTTCTGGCTACAGCCATCTGACATTGTTCTTCATGACCCACTCCTCTCACTCAGGTCACTCAGCGACCCTGATAGACTATAAGTCCATCTGGAGGAGACATTTCACCTGGAGCTTGGAGCCTCCTGGCACCTGTTCAGAGACACCAGTAGCTTCTCCAGCAGCTCCTCCTCAAACAGACCCCTCAGTGTGCCAGGACCCAGCCTCCACGGTCCTCCTCCAGGGTCCTGCTATCTCCCAGGAGGCTTACTGCTGCCCTTACCCAGCCTAACCAAGGGGGGCCAGGCCTGTGAGGGGCTGCTTCCCACCTTGCCTGAGTCATTTCTGTACTAGAGGACTGAGAGGCAGTGCTCAGGGAACAGAACACTGTCCCCATCTGCCCACTGTCCTACCAAAGGCTCATCCAGAACCCGTCCTGTCAGCAGCCCAGGGACAGCACAGAGCTGGGGAGGGCCGTGGCTGTGCCCGAAAGGACCAAGTCAACGGCTGCCTCCCTCCGGCCTCAGGCTACCTGAGAAGAGGGATCCGTGCAAGGTCCCAGATCCTCTCTGCTCTGAGTGCTGCCCCCAACCCAGGTGGCTCCCTGATGTGCCCCAGAAACACCAGGCCTGCAGGTCCCATTCATCCCAGCTTTGGCTGGAAACTAAACGTACTGCACTGACAACAACATCAGAAACCCAGAGAATCGGGAGTAAAATACCAAGACAGCTTAGGAGGTAAAGGAAGTTCTAGAACACATAATGTGACCGAATCTAAAATTTATATTGGGTTCAAAAACATTTGGCACATTGCAATAAGAACCCTGGGGCCAGTGCTGTTCTTCTGGGGGAGACAGAGGGAGTCTTCACAGAGCCCGAGATGTGCAGGCGGGTGGCTGCTCTGGCCACACGTGGTTCAGAAAGATGCTCAAAGGACATGGTCAAAATCTCTCAAGGTTCAGAAGGAAAATCGGTTATTCCCAGTAAGGACATTTTTCAGCTTGTAGGTGAAGGCCCAGGGGGCAGAAGAGCTGACAGAGAAGGCCGAGGCTTGTGCCTGAGGGATTGGGCCCAGGGCGCCCAGTGCTCCAAGTGCTGACAGAGTCCCTTGCGGAGGTGAGATGGTGACAGGGATTTCTGAGAGCCTCAGGGGCCTCAGCACTCCAGCCTTGGCCTGGGTCACGGTGAGTGGGAGGGTGTTTCTTAAATCTGTGTCTTCCGCTGAAGCCTCAGGGGAGAGCAGAGGGGCAGACCTGTGGGCAGATGCAGCGGCCAGGCCCTGGGGACTGGGGGGCTTCCCCCACGCACCCTCGCACTGAGACCCCGGCCTCTCGGGAGAAGCTGCAGGTGCGCCAGCTTTCAGTGGCGGGTAAGTGATCTCTCCAGTTACCTCGTTTACCCAGAAAAATGTATCTAGAGGTTTCTTCCCCTGTCCAAACTGACTCCTAGACATATCTAAAAGGAAGAAAAGTGAGAAAATACTGGTTTATCTTCCCTTCTCCAAATGCGGGGTGGAGGGTTGGAGGGAGCCATCAGGGCCTTGGCTTCCATAAACCTGAACCACACCTGGCTAACTTTTTGTAGAGGTGAGATTTCACTGTGTTTCCCAGACTGGCCTTGGACTCCTGGCCTCAAGTGATCTTCCTACATAGGTCATCCAAAGTGCTGGGATTATAGGCATGAGCACCATGCCTGACCACAACCAGCCTTTTCTTAAGGAATATAGTAGAATTCATTTTTATTTATTTATTTATTCTTTTTCCTTTGTTTTCTTTCTTTTCCTTTTTTTTTTTTGAGACACAGTCTCAGCTACTTGGGAGGGATATTAACCTGGATTAGCCCAGTGGCCTAATCTGGCGCTTTCTCTGACCCAGCTCCGAGGTGCAGCAGCAGATAAAGGGACAGAAACTCAAAGCCTTAGAAGGACTCAGCCCGCTGTTGCTGACTTGATGTTGGAAGGCACTAAGTGGAAACCATGTCAAAAAAACTAATGAGCCTGGAAATGGATTCTCCGCAAACCCCCTGGATAAAAGCCCAAAGTAGACAAAACCTTAATGTGGGTCTTTTTTTTTTTTTTTTTTTTTTTTGAGACAGAGTCTCACTATGTCACCCTCAGTAGGGTGCTGTGGCATCACAGCTCACAGCAACCTCAAACTCCTGGGATCAAGCGATTCTCTTGCCTCAGCCTCCCAAGTAGCTGGGACTATAGGTGCCTGCCACAACAACTGGCTATTTTGTTGTTGCAGTTTGGCTGGGGTCGGGTTCGAACCCACTACTGTCAGTATATGGGGCCGACACCATAACCACTGTGCTATGGGCACCAAGCCCTTAATGTTGGTCTTATGAGACCCTAAGCAGAGTGCTAAGCCTCCAGCCTTGTAGTGGTACAATAAATCAGTATTGTTCTAAGCAGCTCTGTCTGTGGCCATTTGTTACAGTGGCAATAGGAGACTCATACACCATATCAGCACTTCTCCAGGGCCAGCGCCGGAGACAGCCTGCAAGTCTCGGCCACTCTTTCTTCTTTCTTTCCATGAAATTGCTTCCAATTCTGTAGAATACACACAGGGACTATGGCCCCTGAGAAACTTCCAAGCACATGCCAGCACCATTCGCAGCTCTAACACCTGCAGCCCACATGAAGTGGGCCACAGGGCCAGGAGCATAGCAGCCATTCCTGCAGGAAGTCCCCAGAACCGGGGGTTTGGAAGCAGGGCATGGTGTGTGTACAGGTAAGGGCTGGCCAGGAGCTGGGGGACTGGATAGGTATGAAGGTTTGAAGCTCACCTATTAGAAGGTTTGAAGGTTTGAAGCTCACCTGTTAGAAGGTTCTGGGTGGAGGAGTCTTAGAGGGAGCTTCAGAGAGCAAGAGGACTATTAGAAGGCTGGAGGCTCCTAGCAACCTGATCTTTATTGTGTAAAGCATTCTGGCTCTATCCCTCCTACTTACGCCTCAGGCCACCCCCACCCTCTTGTCACAGTGCCCAGTACCCCCAACCTGCAATCACCTTCCCCTTCCCGTAGCTCCTGATTTCTGGCTGTCCCATCACATGGCTCCAAAAACAACATTGGGTTTTTTTTTCTGGAATATGAATTTGTAGACAAGGAAGATGTGGGGATATCCACCGCCAACAGGGTTAGTTTGTGTTCAGCAATCCAGGGCTTCTTGGATAAGAAATTGCCCACAGATCCACTCCTCACTCAACTGAGTTTGCCTTGCCCTGAGCCTCATACCATTGTCTCCCAAAGAGTTAGGTCCTGCCCTCCATGTCGCCAGATGCTAACCCAGACGCTGCTCCAATCCAGGCCCAGCTGAGTCCTCACCAGGCTGACTCTGACCTGGGGCTGCCCCGCCCATGGACCAAAGGTGGCAGAAGATGGGATGGCCCCAGGCCCTCCCTTCCCCCCACAAACTCCCCCCCCCCATACCTGCCTGACATGTGGCAGCCCATAGTACTTTGGGAACTAAGTGACAAATTAATCTCCTCTATGAGCCCAGGTGCTCTCTACTCAGCAGCCCACTATGGGCGACTTCCCCGGAGGAACTAGCAGGCTGAGTCTTCCCAGAGGCTGCTGTGGGGCCATTGCTGGCACAGGCCATTGCTAAGTGGGGAGAGAACCTCTGCCCTGCCCCTCCGCTCATCCCCTCTGGCCACTGGGTTTGGTTAGGCCCTCCTCCGCCTCCTCTCTTCTGTCCCCAGGACTTCTGCCTCCATCTCTGTCCCAAGGCCAGGTTTCCCAGGAAGCAGGAACTCATTCCTTTGCTTCATTGTGCCTGATTTTGGAAACTTGGCTTGCTGTGATTCTCAGCAGGGGTAGGACTTGACTCGCTCCCATCCCATCCCAGCACTCGGCATTCAGCCCTTTTTTTTTTTAGAGACTTTATCGCCCTTGGTAGAGTGCCATGAGGTCACAGGACTCACAGCTACCTCCAACTCCTGGGCTTAGGCGATTCTCCTGCCTCAGCCTCCCAAGTAGCTGGGACTACAGGCGCCCGCCACGCCTGGCTGTTTTTGTTGCAGTTTGGCTGGGGCTGGGTTTGAACCCCGTGCCCTATTCACTGAGCCACAGGCGCCACCCCACACTCAGCTCTTGATAAGCCTGTTCTGGGGGCTTTGTCTTCTAAGCCTTGGAAAACTAATGATTGGTGATGACTGGTCTTTGGCTCCAAGACACAAAGCTAAACAAGCATCAACCTATGGCCACATGATAGTTCTCATGCTGTCTTTTCTGCCTCTTTCAGGCCAAACACCTGCTTCCTATGTGTTTTCTCACCATAATGCTAATGCGTGTGCACAGCTTTCTAACTGGCATCAGAGTGGCCACTTGGGGGAATTTTGATATGGGCAAAATTGTCCAGTCGAGAGTTGTCCTAGAACAAAAACTCAAAAACAAAACAAAAATCTCGCTGTCCAATGGTCTCCTTTTTTGTACATTCTTCCTTGTTTGAAGCACTCTTTTTTGGTGTTCATTTTCTTCTTCCTCTGGCGATGCTGTGCTGTTTTTTGATGTTAGTAGAGACGGGGTCTTACTCTGGCTCACTGCTGGTCATACTGGTCCAAACCTCTGAGCTCAGGCAATCCACCCGCCTTGGCCTCCCACAGTGCTGGGACTACAGGCGTGAGCCACCACGCCCGGCCTGGTCTCCTTTTTTGAATTGGTATGAGGAGGCTTCTAAACACAATGGGAACTCAACACATATGCCTCTCCAAAATTTTCCTCAGCTGTCACTAATATAAAATAAGCTTTTAAATTGCTGACATTTTCAGTGCCCTTCCCACATTTTGTGGATGGCTTCAAGTTGGAAACTGTGGCTATTAGGGAAACAAAAATGTTGGCTGCCAAATCACTCTATTGCATAAAAGTAATTTGGCTAAACATTTTAAGGAGACTCAAGATACCAAAAATGGAACCACCCTCATGAGGAAATTGTCTTGTTTGTCTAAATGACAGATCATTTTGTTTCATATGGGAGACATCACCTCCTTCCTTCGCAAATACTGTCTTTAAAAATCTTGCAGCTTGGCTCAGCACCTGTGGCTGACACAGCTAAGGCGCCCGCCACATACACCTGAGCTGGCAAGTTCAAATCCACCCCGGGCCTGCCAAACAACAATGATGGCTGCAACCAAAAAATAGCCAGGCATTGTGGCAGATGCCTGTAGTCCCAGCTACTTGGGAGGCTGAGGCAAGAGAATCACTTAAGCCCAAGAGTTGGAGGTTGATGTGAGCTGTGAGGCCACAGCACTCTACCCAAGACAATAGCTTGAGGCTCTGTCTCAAAAAAATAAAAATAGCCAGGTGTTGTGGCAAGTGCCTATAGTCCCTGCTACTCCAGAGGCTGAGGGAAGGGGATCACCTGAGCCCAAGAATTTAAGGGTACTATGAGTTAGGATGCCATAGCACTCTACCCAGGGTGACACAATGAGACTCTGTCCCCCAGAAGAAAGACTTTTACAGCTTGATAGAATTGTCATGAACCGTATAGATGACACTCGTGCACACACGAACATATTTTTCTCCACTTTTCTTACAGAGAAAAAAATGATCAGCTATTTGTCTAAAGCCAGTTCCTTCTCAGCTTTTATCTCCCCTTTCTTCTCTTTTTCTTTCTTTGAAAGCTTCAAAGACTTACTCAGTAAAAGTTGCATTCAGTAGTTATGCACATACTCTAGAAATTTGGGGGAGGGGGGTTCTAATTAATTAATTAATTAATTAATTTTTTGAGACAAAGTCTCACTCTGTTGCCCAGGTTAGAGTCCCATGGTGTCTGCCTAGCTCACAACAACCTCAAACTCCAGGGCTCACGCAATCCTCCTGCCTCAGTCTCCAGAGTAGCTGAGACTACAGATGCCCACCACAACATCCAGCTAATTTTTTCTATTTTTCGTAGAGATGGTTTCAGTCTTGCTCAGGCTGGTCTCACACTCCTGAGCTCAAAGGATCTTCCCACCTCTGCCTTCCAAAGTGCAGGGATTACTGGTGTGAGCCACTGTACCTGGCCTATTATAGGAATTTTTAGTACAGATAAAGTCAAAATTCCCTAAAGAAAAAAAAAAAATTGGGCGGCACCTGTGACTCAATGGAGTGGGGCGCCAACTGCATAAGCCAGAGGTGGTGGGTTCAAACCCAGCCCCAGCCAAAAACTGTAAATAAATAAATAAATAAATAAATAAATAAATAAAAATTATTCAATTATCAAGTGGCACCTATGACTCAATGAGTGGGGCGCCAGCCCCATATACCAAGGGTTTGAACCCAGCCCTGGCGAAACTGCAACAAAAAATGGTCAGGCATTGTGGTGGGCACCTGTGGTCCCAGCTTCTCAGGAAGCTGAGGCAGGAGAATCACCTAGGCCCAGGAGTTGAAGGTTGCTGTGAGCTGTGACACCACGCACTCTACCGAGAGTGACAAAATGAAACTGTGTCTCTAAAAAATAAAAAAAAATAAAAAAAAAATTATTCAAATATCAATATATTTCTTTTTAGGAATGCTAGAAAGTATATTTACCTAATACCTTTTAAACCAGCTATGAGATAAGAGAAGACATCAATTTCAAAATAAAGAAAAATTTTAGGATGATTCAGTCATTATTAATTTATCTTTTTTCTAATTGTTAGTATAATATTTTGGCTTGTTCAAGACCAAAATTAGATTACTCAGGATTTAAACTTCATAAATTTACTACATTGATTTTATAAATTAAATGCTTTCACTATTTCCATAACTTTATTTAATATTAAAAATTGTAAGTGTAAAATATATAACTAAGATAATGATAAAAATAATGGATGTGATTTGTTTTGTTTTTTGAGACAGAGTCTCACTTTGTCACCATTGGTAGAGTGATGTGGCATCATAGCTCACAGCAACCTCAAACTCTTTGGGCTCAAGTGATCCTGTTGCCTCAATCTCCCAAGTAGCTGGGACTACAGGTGCCTGCCACAATGCCTGGTTATTTTTAGAGACAGGGTCTTGCTCTTACTCAGGCTGATCTCAAACTCCTGAGCTCAGGCAATCCACCCACCTCAGCCTCCCAGAGAGCTGGGATTACAGGCGTGAGCCACCACACCTGGCCTTGGATGTGTGTTTTTAAGTTTAACCTTCTAAATTTCTTACACTGCTACATTTTATAAATAATTGATTTGTTAGCTAAATTGTAACTGACTTGGACTCAGACTTACACTATCAGCTTCCTAGGTCTGTGCTGGAAAAATGAGGACCAAAGATCCCATTCTTGGCAAAGGAAGGCACCCCCAGAAAAAGAGGAAAACCAAAAAGTAAGCTGAGTGAGTCGGAGCAAAGAGAAGTCAGCTAGTTTACATTTAAGCTAGCCATTGCTAGCAAGCTTCTTGCCTTTTCTGAAATTCTAGCCCGCAGCTTACAAACACCCTGCTGGGTCTGTGAGCCCTCTGAGGAGAATAATGATCATAGGAGAGGCTATGACAAGTCCTAGAAAAGATACATCTTCTGGGACATTTCCTGCCCATTAAACAGGCAAAGCAGATACCCATTGTGGAGATTTGCATTTGCCTGGAGCAGAGACCAAGGGAGTATAGCTCGAGCTCTGAGATATGGACAGAGGAGTTTATATCCCTTATCGCAGAGGAAAATCCTCTGTGGTGGTGATGGGAGGAAAATGCCTCCCTCCCACTGATCCCTCAGAGGACATTAATGCTGGTGGGGTTTTTACTCCACAGAGAACTAGCTGAGTTTAACACGTCCCTAGAAATCTGTGTGTGACCTCAAGCAGGAGGCTCTCCCAATTTCAGATTACTGAGGGCCACCCCTAAGGTTAATTAAAATAACAATAGAAGCTGATTATCATCAATCTGAGAAACTGTTGATGTCTCTGTTCCTTCCCTCATCTTATCCTCTGGGCAAATAGACTCCAATAAAATCAGAGTGGAGGCTCCCGCCTGTGACTCAAGGGGCTAAGGAGCCAGCCACATACACCTGAGCTGGCAGGTTCGAATCCAGCCCAGGCCCACCAAACAACAATGATGTCTGCAACCAAAAAATAGCTGGGTGTTGTGGCAGGCACCTGTAGTCCCAGCTACTTGGGAGGCGGAGGCAGGACTCTCGCTTGAGCACAGGAGTTGGAAGTTGATGAGCTGTGATGCCACAGCACTCTACCCAGGGCACAGCTTGAGGCTCTGTCTCAAAAAAAAAAAAAAAAAATCAGAGTGGAGCAAATTCTCTGGGCCATTTCCAGAATCCCAGGATGGGCAATGGACCCCTGAGCTCCCGCTTTTAATTCTACTCTATGTCTCCTGTCTTTTACTGTCGCTTCTAACTCTATATTTCTTCAGTCCATCGCTGCCAGTTTCCACGGGTCTCAGCAGATGCTGCTCTCAGGGTAGGACCTCGACATCTTAGACTTCTCAACATCCACAATTGTGTAAGCCAATTCCTTACAATTCTCTCTTGCTTCTCTCTCTGTTGGTGGAGAGATGCTGGGTCGTGTTTGTTCTGTTTTTCTGAAGAACCCTGCATATACAGTCCCTCATGTAAAAAAATCACTAAATTGTTCAACACCCAGATTAGGAGAGCTTTCTTTTTGTGGCCAAATGATGCTGTTCACTCTAAGATTTTGGCATACTCTTAAACAATCTTGTTAAAGATCCCCTTGGATAATTGTGACCTAATTTCATCTGATCATATTTTTAAATGAAATCACAGATGGAAATTTACCCTTAAAATACAGGCTACTCTTAAAAATTGAACAGATTTAATCTCCCAGAAATTAAAGCTCATATAACTTAAATAACCGCCCTCTCCCAGGTGTGCCAACTGGTGAAAGAAAGAAGTAGGTATTTATACTGGTAGTAAAAGGGCTTTTCTCCTCGAATTCAGAGCTTTGGAGGACCCCAGGGGAAGGGTTCCGTGGGCAGTGTCTCCAGGGCATCGCCTTGAGGCCCATTGTGAGAGCACAGCGAGAGCACTGTGATTGGCCAGGTGTCACACTGTGACCTTGGTGTCACAAAGGCCAGGAGCTGCTGCCAGAGGATCAAAGGAGAACACTGTGAGTTGAAAAGGATCTGCCAGATGTAACCTCTGCCTCTGCTCCTTGTGGTCCTGCAGGTCGCAGCCTTCCTCCTCCCAGGCCCAGGGAGCTTCCAGCCCCGAGCCCACAGACCTCCCCTCGACCAGGACCACCTTGTGCACTCAGCATCAGACAGACAGTCAGACCTCAAAACCTGCTCAGGGACCTAGGCGGTAAGGATTTCCAGATTTCACTGGGAAGAATTACACTTCACAGCTTATGAAAGAAATAGAACCAATTAAGTTCAGAGGAAACAGCCATTGGCAAAGTCCATTATCTTGAGGGGAAGGGAATAACTTGGAGACACCAGTCTATTTCTCACTGAAGGTCTGCTCACACCTAGAAATTAACTCAGACAGCTTATGAGGCCTCTGCTCTTCCTGGACAAGCTTCTGATGTCTCTTAAATTCTGCACCCCCAGGGGCATGGGTCAGTTTATTGAGGCCCACAGAACATGGGGGGCCCTGGAACTCACAGTGAAAGGAGGGGACCCCCCTAATGCTCACTGATGAACTCATCTAGGCTTCTTTTCCTCTCCTGTAGATGTCTAGGAATCAGGTGGGGTCAAGGAACAAGTCTCTGCCCACATTCATGTGGATAAATTAAGTCACATTGAAGATAGTTCCTCCTGCACCCTTTTCTGCTTCTCTGCTGCGGCCACAGCGTGGACCCCTCTCTGGATGTGGGGCTGGGGATGTGGCTCCTACCTGTCCCCAAGGCCCACCTCGTGTGCCCACACAGACATTGAATCCAGTGGAATTCCCTGCCACTGCCCCCCTGAGAGACAGCAGCCCAAGGAGTCCAGGCCTCGTCCCGCCTGATGCCAGGAGCCCTTGCCGACTGCCAGACACAAGTATCAGGAGCTCTCCACTCCCAGGTCCCACACCATGCAGGCCCCTGACATCATCTGCCCAGCCACTGACCCCTGCACTTCCTGCCCACCAAGGCACCCTCCCTGCCCGAGGGCTTGCCTACATTTATGATCTGTCCAAGAAGGTGACATCCTTCCTCCCCCTGAAAGCCATCCTCCAGGTCGTGTGCCTCACCCAGAGGGTCCTGCACAATGTCCTCACCAGCTTGCAGCCAGACACAAATCAGCACCCAGTTTGACCTTTGAAATGTCTCAGCATCTAAAATTGAGAATTTTCTTTGAATGTTTGTAACTTTCATGTATGTATCTATAATTCTTTTAAATAAATTCCTTTTAAAGCAATATTCAGTGTTTCATTCTTTGCGCTAACATGTGCTTTTTCCATTTTGGAAATGAAAAACATCAGTAGGAATAAAAACTAGGAGATGTCCCACCTTTTGAGGCCAAACCAATGTATGTTTTCCACGTATTGATTTATGACCTCACCTATAATCCCTGTCTCCCTAATATGTATAAAATCAAACCAGAACCGCACCACCTCAAGTCCATGTGCTCAAGGCTTGAGTGTGGCTCAAGGTCATGGTGCTTAAATTTGGCTCGGAATAAACTCCTTTAAATTATTTTACAGAGGGCGGCGCCTGTGGCTCAGTGGGTAGGGCGCCGGCCCCATATACTGAGGGTGGCAGGTTTGAACCCAGCCCCGGCCAAAATGCAACAAAGCAAAATAGCCGGGCATTGTGGTGGGTCCCAGGTACTTGGCAGGTTGAGCCAAGAGAATCGCTTAAGCCCAGGAGTTGGAGGTTGCTGTGAGCTGGAGTGCCGCCGATGCCATGGCACTCTACTGAGGGCAATAAAGTGAGATTCTGTCTGTAAAAAAAAAAAAAGAAAGAAAGAAAGAGAAACTAGATGGACAGGCTGGGCGTGGTAGCTCACACCTGTAATCCTAGCACTTTGGGAGGCCCAGGCGGCTGACGGTGAGTTCAAGACCAACCTGAGCAAAAGCAAGACCCTGTCTCTACTAAAAATAGAAAAACTAAGGCAAAAGGGTCACTTAAACCCCAGAGTTGGAGGTTGCTGTGAGCTGTGATGCCATAGCACTCTACCCAGGGTGACAGCTTGAGACTCTGTATCAAAAAAAAAAAAAAAAAAAACCTCAACCAGATTAAACATCAGAAAAGACACAGATGGCAGAGGAGCCAAGTGAACTTGAACAAGCTCTGAAATGCAATTTTCCTTAAGGAGTCTAAAGATGAGAAATAGAATATATATATATATATATAATCTCTACATATTATATATATATATATATATATATTGAATACACACACACACATTTTCTTGCCCCGGGTAGAGGGCCAAGGCATCATAGCTCACAGCAGCCTCAGGCTCTTGGGCTCAAGTGATGCTCATGCCTCAGCCTCCCTCCTGAGTAGCTGGGACCACAGGTGCCCACCACAACACCCAGCTAGGGAGACAGAGTATTGAAGGAGAAGTTCCAACAGACAGAACACAGGGAGAGGAGAACACACAGGGTAGTGTGGGGGCATCAAAGAGATAAAGCTAAAGATTCTTTGGAATTGACAAAAGACAAGAATTCTCAAAGTGAGGGTCCTGCTGAATCCCATGGAGGATAATTTAAAATAACTACATTTAATTACATTGTAGCAAACCCACAAGACAAATCTTGAAAGCAGCCAGAGAAAATGTATAACTGATGACATCAATTACACGGGGCATGGTGGCGTGCACCTGTAGTCTCAGGTACTCAGGAGGATGACGCAGGAGGTTATCTTGAGCCCTGGAGTTTGAGACTAGCCTGGGCAACATGGCAAGACCCTGACTTTATAAAGAAAATGATGTATACTGAGAAAAACCAGACACCTCAGATATGTGCACTTAATACTCCCCAAATTATAGAACTATAAAGACTTCCAAGATAGTTTACCAGGAGCAGACCTGGACTAAAGGAATGTCTAAAGCAGGTTCTTTACCCTTGGGGCCAGGATATTTGGGGCCAGATAATTCCTTGATATGGGGGAGCTGCTGGGCAGTGTAGGATGTTCTGCAGTATCTTTGTCTTCTACCCACTAGATGTCACCCCTTCTCCAGTGTGACAACCAAAATAGTCACCAGAGCCAAATGTAGCTCAGCTGAGAAATCACTGGTGTCAAAAGTGTTCTTTGGGAACAAAGAAACTGACACCAGGGCGAGTTATATGTCCAGCCAGCGTTAAGGGCCACCAACGCCCATTCTCCACTTTTCCCCAATAATAGAAACCTTGGTTTTTAGTTAAGCAGAGACTGGGAGGCTGACGCCTCACGTAAAATGCTTGCCCAGGTTGTAGCCTGTTTTGAGAGTAGATCCCAATTTGACCAAATCTGTAGCACTGGAAAAATGACAAGAGTCCAGAATGGTGGTTTGTTGGCTCCTCTTGGCTGCTTTTAACAAAGTGAGACGTGGTCACTGGCTAGAGTTAGCCAGTGCACAGGGAGAGCTGGAAGGACCCAAAGTGCTGCTAAGAGAAGTAACTCCCAACTGGCCTCCCACACATGGACTGTTGGGGTCTTGCAAGTTTGAAAAAAGCAATTGCACCTGTGGCTCAATGGAGTAGAGCAGCGGCTCCATATGCCGGAGGTGGTGGGTTCAAACCCAGCTGCGGCCAAAATAACTGCAAAATTAAAAAAAAAAAAAAAAAAAGAAAAGAAAAAAGAGAAAAGCAATTGCTTTCTGTATACCCAACAAAAGCAGTTGTGAATTGTGGCTCTGCAGAGACAGCCTTTGCCCCAGATGACACTAGTGCACTACCAAAGATGGGATTTAGGGCGTTGTTTTTCACAAGCCTATCAGCAAACATGAAGCTACCTGGCAAAATTC
Source organism: Loris lydekkerianus (assembly GCA_963574355.1). NCBI lineage: Eukaryota > Metazoa > Chordata > Mammalia > Primates > Lorisidae > Loris > Loris lydekkerianus. Next base: position 1,703 of record CAUYPK010150063.1, on the reverse strand, counting down.
AGCGTTACTAAGGAGCACTCGGAGGCCACTACAGCGTGGCATTATTTCACAGAGTTGGACACGTGCATCCCCAGAGAGCCAGGACAAAAACAGGAACGAGCCCAATGTCCATCAGGAGTGGGCTCAGTATCAACTGTGGTATCATCATCCACAGAACACCGGGAAATAAGGAAAATAAACACGGCTATACGCAACAACACACAAACACCAACAAACATAATTTTCAGCAAAAGATACAAGACCAAATACCTTGATTCCATTTCTATAAAACATAAAAACTGGCCAAAGTAAACGATATTGTTTAAAGATGTCCATGTGGGCTGCCCTGTAATCTCAGCATTCTGGGAAGCCGAGGCAGGTGGATGGCCTGAGCTCCAGAGTTCGAGACCAGCCTGAGAAAAAGCGAGACCCTGTCTCTACTAAAAATAGAAAAATTAGGCAGGCATGCACAGCTGTGGTCCCAGCTACGTAGGAGGCTGAGGCAAGAAGAACACTTGAGCCCAGGAGTTTGAGGTTGCTGTGACAAGCTCCTCCAGCCAAGTCAACAGAGTGAGACTCTATCTCCAAAAATATAAAAAATAAAACATAAAGACGTCCGTGTCTGTAGTACACATCGTTTAACAGTTGTGGGCTACTTTTGACCTGAAGGGTGAAAGCAGCCATAGACAATCTATAAATGAATGTATGTGCGTGAAGATTATATGGAATTAAAATGTCAGTTCGGTGCCCGTGGCACAGTGGTTACAGTGCCAGCCACATACACCAAAGGTGGAGGGTTTGAACCCGGCCCAGGCCAGCTAAACAACTGCAATAAAATTTCAATGTCCCTAAGTGAAGTTTTATCAGAACACATTTGTACTCATTTGTATATATAAGTATCTAGAAAGTGATTTAACCTAACAAACTGGCTTATACAATTACAGAGGCTGGCAAGTCCAAATTCTGCACGGTGGACCAGCAGGCTACAGAGACCCAGGAGAAACAATACTCCAGTTAAGAGTCCAAAGGCCATCTGCTGTAGAACAGAAACAGTCGATGTTGTGGACATAGTATAAAGGCAATCAGCTGAAGAAGTTTCTCTTGCTTGGGGGAGGCCAAACTTTTTGTTCTATTCAGGCCTTTCACTGATTGGTTGAAGCCCCCCATATTATAGAGAATGATCTGTTTTACTCAAAGTCCACCATATCTCCATTTAAACGTTAACCTCATCCAAAAGCACTTTTACCAAAACACCCAGAATAATATTTGACTATATACCCAGACACTCCATGGCTCAACCAAATTGGTATCTAAAATTAACCATCTGTTGTGGGATATGTACACTATGGAATATTATGCAGCCTTAAAGAAAGATGGAGACTTTACCTCTTTCCTGTTTACATGGATGGAGCTGGAACATATTCTTCTTAGTAAAGTATCTCAAGTATGGGGAAAAAAAGTATCCAATGTACTCAGCCCTATTATGAAACTAATTTAAGGCTTTCATATGAAAGGTATAACCCAGTTATAACCTAAGAATATGGGGAAGGGGGAGAGGGAGGGGGGATGGGCGGAGGGAGGGTGATTGGTGGGATTACACCTGTGGTGCATCTTACAAGGGTACATGTGAAACTTAGTAAATGTAGAATATAAATGTCTTAACACAATAACTAAGAAAATGCCAGAAAGGCTATGTTAACCAGTGTGATAAAAATGTGTCAAAC
>CAUYPK010150055.1:0-16221 GCA_963574355.1 Loris lydekkerianus | reverse complement strand
ATCTGGGCACATTTGAGTGTGTAAGTATTCAGAATTGAAATGTCTTCTGGTTGTATTATTCCCTTGATCAATATAAAGTGCCCATCTTTGTCTTTTTTGAGTTTAGTTGCTTCAAATCCACTTGTATCTAAAAATTAGATTACGACCCTTCCATTCTTCTGATTTCCATTTGCCTGAAATATTGTTTTCCTTCCTTTCATTCTGAGTCTTGCTTTGTCCCCTTGAAAGCTACATGAGTTTCTTGTAGACATCATATGTATGGCTTGTGCTGCTTTATCAATAAACCAGCCTGTGCCTTTTCAGAGGGGAATTAAAGCCACTAATATTTATTGAGAGAAATGATAAATGTGATGAAGTTCTTTTCATATTATTTTGTGAAAGCCCTTGCTTAGCTTTACTTTGGATCATTGTGGATGCTAGGTTTTGTTCTTTAATTTCTTTGTGTTTATTCTTCTGGTAGTCTATGTGAAGAATAGGTCACAGTATTTCCTGTAAAGCTGGTCTTGTAGCAAACTTCCTCAGTTTTTGTATATCAGTAAAAGATTTAATTATTCCCTCAATTTCAAAGCTTAGCTTAGCAGGATATAGAATTGTGGGCTGAAAATTGTTTTGTTTAAGTATTTTGAAGGTAGATAACTATTCTTTTCTGGTTTGAAAAGTTTTGTTTGAGAAGTTATCTGTCACCCTGGTGGACTTGCCCCTGTAGATCATCTGGCACTTACTCCTGGCTGCTTGCAGAATTTTCCCTTTTGTCTTGACTTTGGACAGCTTCTTGACAATGTGTCTTAAAGAAGCTCTGTTGGAGTTGAGATGACCTGGGGTTTGATATCCCTAAGAGATTGGTGTGTCAAAGTCTTTGTTATTGCTTTGGAAATTTTTATCATATTCCTTAGTAGGGCATCCATTCCTCTGGGGCATTCTTCTTCCAGTCTGAGATCCTATAATTTGTATCTTAGAAATATTTAATGCAGAATGTTCACCTCATGAAGGTCCCATAAGTCTCTCTGTAAACATTCTACATTATTTCTCTGCTTTTATGCCTCTTTATTCTTCATATCATTCATCCCTGATTTTGTTCTTTCTTTTGATTTCCTTTTTGTTATATTCCACTTTCTCAGAAATTTTCTTCATTGTTTTTGCCATCCATATTTTAAATTCCCTGTCATTTTTAACATTACTTTATAGGTGGAATCATCTTCAGTAGCTACCTCATGATCCCCTAGGTGGGGGTGCTTTTGTGTGATTTTTCATGTTGCCTAGATTTTTCTATTAGTTCTTCATTATGAATGTTATCCTTTTGTCTGCTTCCTTACCCTACTTTTCCTTTCACTTCCTCCTCTTCTTTAAGTTATCTTGTCTCTGACCCTAGGTGTTGAAGTATACTTTTAGTATAGGACTAAAAGGAAGAGAAGACTGAAGAGCAAGAAGGGAAAGAAGATAGAAAAAGAGAACACAAAAACAAAAAGCAGGGTAAAAGGAAATATTGACAAAAGAAGAGAGAAACATAAAGAGAGAGACAGGAGCAATAGTCATTTTCAGCATGGTGCTTGGACCTGCATCCACAATGCCCACCCTCCAGGAGTCTAGGTTGGGTGGGTTCCTTTAGGTCTGAAGCTCTTTATAAGCCGGAGTGAAACAAGACTCCCCCCCACGAAATTGAGAAGAAAAACAAAAATACTATAAAACAAAAGAAAACAAAGAAAAACACCTTAAGGGATAAAATGGAAAGGGAGAATAGCAGGGGATGAAAAAGTACCATAAATGGAGCCCTTACTGTTGAATAATGGAATAATAAAAAATGATAAATGTTAAAGAAAAAAAAAGAAAGAAAATGAAAAAATCTAGGGGAAAAAGTTGACAAAACTTTTAAAAAGGAAAGTGTGTGTGTGTGTCAGTCTTCTGGGGTATGAAATGATAATCATGATGCTGATAAAACTGTATAAGATGGAGGTTAGAAACCTTTGTTTTGCCAAGAAGACCTGGTCACATCTTGCTGGTATCTTTGCCGTCAATCCCCATAGACTTGGGAGGCTGAAGCTCTCCTCAGCCTGCTTAATAGAGATGCCTCAAGCATTCCAAACAGTCTCCTTGGCCATGTAGTGGCTTTTTCTGGAAACTGTGTGTCATTCAAATCTCCTCACAAATAGCTGCCCAGCTAGCTTATCAGGCATTCCAGAACCGGCCTCACCTCAGGACTCTGAGGCCTGATCCTACAAGGCAGTTTCCCACAGTGGCTGCGCCCAGCCCACAGCTGAACTCCACTCCACCCAGTGGCTTAGTCTCAGCCCCTAGGTGCTGCTCAAGATTGCTCATTTGCTCATCTAAGCTCTCCCAAGGCAACTCCGCCAAGTGCCCAGGTACACAAAAGAACAAATAAACAAACAAAAAAAACACACAGGTCAGGCATTCTCTGTCTGAAAACTGTTGCTGCTGCTGAACCAGGGGCCTCAGCAGGCATACAAGTAATCACCCTCTGTGCTTGTTCTCCACAGGTCCCGACCTCTTTGGGGGCTCCTGGAGTCTCCTGCTGCCTCCCTGTATTCCAGAAGTGATGTTTCTGGGCAGGGACCACCAGGCAGAGGTGGCTGGAGTCCTTTCTCTCTGATTTCAGCATGCACTGCTGCAAAGGAACTTACTCTACTCTGTCATCTTGCTCCTTCTTTCTTCTCCATGAATTTTGAGTTTAGTTCAGCTGAGTACAAAATTCTGGGCTAAAAACTTATTTTGGTTAAGAAGTTTAAAGTTTGATGACCATTCTCTTCTGTTTTGGAAGTTTTAGTTGAAGGGTCTCCTAACACCCTGATAGATCTCTTCCTGTTTGTCAATTGGTGCTTATTCCTGTCACCTTTCAGAATTTCTTCTATTCTCTTCACTTTTGACAGGTTCATTAAAATATGTCTTGGAGATGTGTTTTTTGTGTTGAGATGAACCAAAGTTTGATATACCTCTAAAAAGACTGTTTCAGGATCTTTAGTGAAATTTGCAAAATTTTCATTTATCATATCCTCCAGTAGGGCTTCTATTTGTTTAGTATGTTCATGTTTCCCTTCATGAATACTTATAATTTGCATGTGTGAGTGTTTGATGTAGTCCATAATTGTCTGAGCAAATTTTCTGGTTTCTCTCTCTTTTCTACCTCTTGGACTATCTGTCTTTGCTCAAGACCTATATTGTATAGCTCTGAGATTCTTTTTCATGGTTTAATATGTTATTGGTACCTTCTACTGAATCTTTAAGTTCCTTAATTGACTCCTTTAATTCCTTAATCTCTACCACATTCTTTCTATGTTCTTCATATCTTTGATCCCTCTTTTGGTTGTTTTTCCACTTTCTCATCAATTCCTTTTATTACCTTTGCCATCTATATTTTAAATTTCCCTTCTGTCATTTCCATTAATTTTTTATAGACAGAATTCTCTGCAGTAGCTGCCTCATGTTCTTTTTTTGGGGGGAGTACTCTGTTTTGGCTTTTCACATTGCCTAAATTTTTGATTGATTACTCTTCATATGTATTTTCTTCTTCACTTCCTTTCCCTACTTTTTCCTTTTCACTACCTCCTTTTCTTTAAATTACATTGTCTCATAGCTTAGGTATTGAAGTGAACTTTTGGTATAAGGCCAAAAAGAAGAAAACTGTAAAATACATGAAGGGAGAAAGAAAAGGAGAAAGATAAAGAAACATAAAGAAGGGAGGGTGAAATAAAAGAGTTGAAGAGAAGGAGGGAAGAAGGACAGAAAGGGAGAAAAAGAGCAACAGAAGAAATGGTGGTGATCATGTGGGTGCTATGGCCACCCCCATGAATCTAGGCATGGGGGGCAGTCTAGGTGAGTCCCATGAGTGGCTAGTAATCCTAATTTCTAATCCTCCATATTGTTCCACCCCATGCGTTTTCATTCTTGTTTCACTTTACTAAGAAGAATGTTTCAACTCCATGCAAGTAAACACAAAAGATATAAAGTTTTCATTGTTTTAATGGCTACATATTACTACATGGTATCCATTGTTTTAATGGCTACATTACTACATGGTATCCATTGTTTTAATGGCTACATATTACTACATGGTTTTAATGGCTACATATTACTACATGGTATACATGTAATATGGCTACATATTACTACATGGCTTTAATGGCTACATATTACTACATGGTATACATGTACTACATATAGTACTATACTAGTTTGTTAATCCATTCATGAGTTAATGGATAATTTGGTTGGTTGATTACATACCCTTGTGATTATGCATTGAGCTGAAATAAGCATTCTAGTGCAAATTACCTTGTGTTAACATGATTTTGTTTCTTTCTGTTTAGATAGCTATCAATGGGATTGTGGGATTAAATGGAAGGTCTACTTTTAGTTATTTGGGAATTCTTCATACTTCTTTCTAAAAATGCTGTATTGGTTTGCAGTCCCACCAACAGTACAAAAATGTTCCCTTCTCTTCACATCCACCAAAACATATCCAGTATATTGTGATGTGGGTTAATCTCACTGGGTATATCTCAAAGTTGTTTTTATTTGCCTCTCTCTGATGATTATGGATTGTGAACATTTTTTCAGGTGTTTATTGACCAGAATCTTTGTGTGTGTGTGTGTGTGTGTGTGACAGAGACATAGGCAGCATGAGAAGAAGCATTTTTAAAAAATTTCCTAGCGTGCTACTTGCTTTTAGGGTTATTACCTCAGCATTTTCATAGTAACTACTCTTTTTCCAAATGAGTGATCACCAGTGGGCCTGTATATTTAACTATCGACTTTTCTCCTGATCTCTGTATAGAAAGGGGGCTATTAGAGACACAGTCGTAAGAGTAACAAGGCAATTGGCCATGCCTGTGGCTCAAACGGGTAGGGCGCCAGCCCAATAAACCAGAGCTGGCAGGCTCAAACCCAACCCCTGGCCAAAAACTGCCAAAAATAAATAAATAAATAAATAAATAAATAAATAAATAAATAAATAAATGTAAAAGAGTAACAAGACAAGAGTTATTCCCTAGTGCCTACTGTTAGTTATGTCGATTGTTGAAATTGAGACACATGATTCATGGCTGATTTAAAAAGAGATCCAACCCAGTACTCCTATCATTAAATGTCAATTACCTAAACTTCTGACTTACGATGTTTAAATCTTTAGTCCTATTTGTAGGACTCTACAAATGTAGCACAGAGAAGTGCAGTTCAAAGCACAGGCTGGCCATCAGGCAGTAGCTCAAACTCAATACTTACCAGTAAGCAGCATTACTAGTTAGGAAGCCAAAGCCAGAGAAAAAAATTATTACTAGTGATAGTGAACAGTGACTAAATGTCCTGTTCACAGGGTTAATTGTGTGATCCACACACAGACCCATGATGGACCCTACATCTAAAATTTGGTTTGGATGTCAAGATTGTTGACACATACATAAATGGGTATGAAAAGTTTTATGACTTGCATAATGAGATTTTCTGGGCCGATCAGGGCAGGCTTCCCAGCAAAGGCTAGAATGAATTGTGAAAACAGAAAGAAAGGATTAGGTTGGCTTTTATGGTTGGTTAGGGGACAAAGGTGGAATGAGTGTTCCCACACACAGGTCAGGGCTTATATGATTAGAGCATCTCACTGGCCCTAAAGAAAGAAGCACCTGGACTTTCACATCAGCTATAGGTAAGAAGAGTAAGAGGGAGTAGTGAATATTCAAAGCTGTCAAAAGTCAAAACTAAAAAAAAAAAAAAAAAAAAAAAAAATGAAGTTGGACTATTACAGTGTTCCTTCACTAAAGTGTTGTATAAATGAAAAATGTTCTACAACAATTTAAAATTTTTATAACCAGTATAACCAAACTTATTATATTGTTTTTGGTTTAAGCTACTTTTTACTAGATGAGCATTTCCAAAATTATAGTCCTTAATACTCTGGCATGTAGCTTAGAATTTTCTTAACTCATCAACAAAACTATTGCCATGAGCAAGTCTGATACTCTGTAAGAATGCAAAACTCAGTTGCAATATCTGCTGAATTGTATAGGCTTTCTCATACTTTTCTTACCTCAGGTGATTACTGGAATATTCAAATACTGTCATTACAATAACAGAAACTAGCATTTATTGACCACTAAGTATATGCTTAAGTTATGCTAAATAATTGTGATAGTGTATTCAGATATAACAAACGACCTAAGCAAGGGTAATTTATAAGCAACATAAACTTATTTCTTACTATTATGTAGCTGGTAGGTGCAAGATGAAAGTGTCAACAGGTTTGGTCATTGGTGAGGGTTGCTATTTTTCTTCATCTTCTTTTTTTAATCCCTGTTAATGATAAATATTTTTTTTTTTATTTCAAATCATTATGCGGATACAAATGTTTAGGTTACATTGTTTTCAATTCTAAGGAAAAGTTCAAGTTGTATTTGAGCCCTTCACCCAGGGTGAGTGCTTAATACCCTCACATTGTGCACATTAGGTGAGATCCTGCCAATCATTCTCCCTCCTTCCCCTTCCCTCTTCCTCCTCTCCCCTTCCCCTTCTAGACAATATTTATGTTTTATTTTTAGCATGGGCATGTAGTTATTTATACATTAGTTTCATATTAGTATGAAGTACTCTGGATTTTTTTGCCATTCTTGAGATACTTTATTCTTTTTTTAATTTATTTATTTATTTTATTGTTAAATCATAGCTGTGTACATTAGTGCAATCACCCGTACCCATTCTAAGATGCACCATAGATGTGGCCCCCCCCATTACCCTCTCTCCACCCAAACCTCCCCCCTCCCTTCCCCTTCCTTGGCCCTTTCTCCATAGTCTTGTGGTATAGTTGGGTTATATTCTTCATGTGAAAGCTATAATTTAGCTTCACAGTAGGGCTGAGGACATTGGATACTTTTTCTTCCATTCCTGGGATAATTTTCCAAGAAGAATATGTTCCAGCTCCATCCATGTAAACATGAAAGAGGTAAAGTCTCCATCTTTCTTTAAGGCTGCATAATATTCCATGGTATAAATGTACCACACTTTGCTAGTCCATTCGTGGGTCGATGGGCACTTGGGCTTCTTCCATGACTTAGAAATTATGAATTGGGCTGCAATAAACATTCTGGTACAGATGTCTTTGTTATATTGTGACTTTTGGTCTTCTGGATGCAACCCCATTCTGAAGGTTGTCTGTTTGCTTTAATTGTTGTGTCCTTAGCTGTGCAGAAGCTTTTTAACCTTAATTAAGACCCATTTATTTGTTTATTATTTTGTTTTTACAATTGCCAATGGAATCTTCTTTATAAAATCTTTCCCCAGGCCAATTTTGTCATGAGTTTTTTTCACACTTTGTCTAAAATTTTTATTGTTTTGTATCTTAGATTTATTTTTTCTTTGAAAAGTAGATTTGTTTCCAGTTAACGTGAAGGTACAAACAACTAGGTCAAAATATTTGATTTTGTTCGGTAGAGTCCATCTTGTGGTTGTCCCAAACACAAGAGGTGTGTCAAATAACTCCACCCTGTGCCCATTCAGTGAGAGCACCCCCAGACTCTCCCTCATTACCTCTCCCCCCACATTCAATTGAAATGAGTTTTTCTCCTATGTGGGCATGCATTAGATCATCTACTGGCTTCACAATAATATTAAGTACATTGGATAATTGCCTTTCCATTCTTGTGATACTTTACAAAGAAAAATGTGTTTCACCTCCATCCTGGATATTTGTGTCTTAGATTTAAATCTATTATGAGTCACCTTTTGAAAGTGGTAAGAGGTGTGGGTCTAGTTTCAGTCTTTTACATGTGGTTATGCAGTTCACCCAGCACCATATCCTGAATAGAGATTCTTTTCCCCAGAGTATGCTTTTGTTTGGTTTATTGAAGATCAGATAGCCATATGAAGTTGGTTTCCTCTCCAGGTTTTTTATTCTAGTCCATAGACCTATATCTCTAGTTTTTGTGCCAATACCATGCTGTTTTGAACACTGTAGACTTGTAGTATAACCTGAAGTCTAATGCCTCCAGATCTGTTTTTATTACTAAGAATTGTGCTGGTTTTTTTCTGGTTTTAGAGAAAAAGAAGAACTATTTGTTTGAGTTCTTCAAAGTATGGTTTTGATATTTTAATGGAGATTGCATTGAATCTGTAGATTGCTTTGGGTATATAGGCATTTTAACAATGTTGATTCTTCCCTGCCATCAACACAGTATGTTCTTCCATTTGTTAATGTCTCCTGCTATTTCTTTTTTCAGAGTTTTATATTCTCTGTAGAGATCAGAAGAAATACACTGTTAAATAACCTATAAGGCAAAAGAAAATTTATGAAAAATGGAAAGTTTTAAACTGAATAATAATAGTACTTATTAAAAGTTCTTGAATACTGCAATAGCAGGTACAGGGATAATTTATAGGTCTTAAAACACACAAATCATGAAAAATAGAAATTATTAAGCTTTTATATTTTAAGAAGTTAGAAATTAATAAGTGAAATAATATCAATAAAGTAGTAGAAAAAATAATAAGAGATAGAAGTTAGTTAACAGAAAAACATATACAGGAGAAATATAACAAAAGGAAATATTAACTGTTTGACATAGTAGTAATATTGACAAGTATTTGCAGAAATTAAGAAAGAAGAGGAGGCACAAATATTTAACATCAGAAACTAAAAAAGGAAGACTTTTATAAAAGTTGTAGCACATTAAAAATTAATGTTATCATAATATTATGAAAACATTTATGCCAATAATTTAAAATTTTAAACAAAGCAGAAACATCACTGTATAACAATGACTCAAGAAAAATCACAAACTTGAACAATACTAGAAAAATAAAGAAATTACATCAGTAGTCAAACATTTTTCCACATACAGAAACTAATTTAGATGGTTTTATTTATCGTTGATTTCTACTGAAATTCAAGGATGAAAATCTTTTACTGTTCTACAAAATCTAACATAAAAGAGAAAAAAAGGGAATGCTGCCCATTGCATTTGACAAAGTTGGCATAACCTTGAAAGAATTTGTATGTCATGACTCACAGAAACAAAGCCCTACACAAAGTCTCAATTCTAAAAATTAGTTCAGTAATATATAAAAGGGTTGATGTACCATGAGCCAACTTCAAGCCTGTTAGCATGATAGCTCAATGGTGGAACCCAGTATTGCTGTGCTTATGTGAACAGCAGAGCACACAGAAAGTTTTTCAAGAGGAAAAGAGAAAGGGCTGCAACCAACATAGCATAAAATAGTCACGCTCCAGGGCTAAAGGGAACAAAGTGGAGGAGAGAGTTCTTCACACAGAAAGTTTTTCAAGAGGAAAAGAGAAAGGGCTGCAACCAACAGAGCATAAAATAGTCATGCTCCAGGGCTAAAGGGAACAAAGTGGAGGAGAAAGTTCTGGAAGGTGGGCCTCACTTCCTTACCATCGCTTCTCTAGCTTCCTGATATTGCCCAAGGGGCAGGCCTAGCTTTGGCAGCTTCCATGGCTAGGGAGTTAACAGGGAACCCCAGTTAGCTTTGCTGAGAATTAGGGAAGGTCTACTCCATGGTAGCTCTGACTGGGTCCAGAGGCATCTATGGTGACTTCTGGTATAAAAGAGACCTTCTATTCTTTGGTGGTCTCCTATGTTGACTAGGGATCTAAGGACCCAAGACTTTGCTGTTATTTTATTCTTATTCTATTGAATAATTTTGTGTGTTTTTCCTGAGGGCACAAGTTGTAAGATGTAATAGCACAGACTAAACCTTGAGGTGAGTCAGCTGGCCATCATATGCAAGAGGGGCAACAGTCAGAGCGGTTCCCCAAGGGCAAGGGTGTCACAAGGGCTGCTGCATACCACTGTGGTGACCCTATATGAATTAGAAAAAGGCACCCTCAAGATGGTTTACTTCATTCTATTAGAAAATTATCACAATATGCTGGCTGAGTTTAGAACAAGATAACTTTGCTGAAATCTGTCATTGACTATGTCACAATAAATATACAAATCTGCTGATGTCACCAATGTGAGACCACCTGTCTAAGGTCTGGCGTCTTTTAGTTTAGCTCTCTAGTAAGAGAAAACTTGTTCTTTTTTTGGATCTGTCCAAACCAGAGGATAAGGCCTAAGGTTTAATACTCAGTTGTCAGGGTTTCAGATCACAAGTTCAGTTCCTCCTCTCATCATTAAGTTCCTCTTCTTTTCTTCCCACTATCTTAGACTTCTACTTCCCATTGAAGGCTGAACCAGTCTTTGGATTTCTTGGAGGAGCCAATGAGAAGAAATACTCCTTTTATTGTAGTGTCCACTGAATGTCCTGACTTTCTGCTGAGGTCTCTTGGTCCCTAAGGCCTGGCCACCCCTGACCTTCCAGGTGAGAGCCAGGTGAGCATGGTCTTATACCCCCCTGTCCTGTTCCACAGATCCACCTGTGTTTGTATTTCTACCAAAGCGCCTGTGCCTTTTGATTGAGTTGGTGGTCATGCTTCCTGGAAGCCTGAGCTCTTGAGGTGAGGAAAGTGAGGCACACCCAGGTTAAGCTCTGTGTTCAGACAGTGTTGAAACCAGAATTTGTACTGAGGCAGTGTGGTTGTTGAGGGTTCACACTTAACTACTACACAGAAAATATTTATCCAAGGCAAAGTTCCTTACAGGAAAACTTAACACAGCCCATGTATCCTGCTGGATTCCCAGCACCCTCCCCTGCCCCCCGGACATTCCTTATGCCATCTGCATGGTGGCTGTCTCTTGGTCTCTTTAGAGCTCCCCTGCTATCCAGGACAAGGACAGATTCCTGCATCTCTTATGAGTGGTGATGGTGGAGAGTGAGTGGTCTTAAGTGATTTTCTGACTTTGCATGTATCTTTGAGCAACTTTCTTAGTCTAACTGACAGAAGCTTTTATAGCTCCCCCAGGCCCCAGCAGTGGCCAGGCTAGGTCAGGAAGGGGAAGCATCAGGTCAAGGACTGAAGGGAAAAGTGCTGTTGTGGTCTGAGGGTGGTGGGCCTTGTTCCTGCATGGTCCTGCTTCCTGAGATTCCACAGGAGAGCATTCCTGTTGCAGTGCATATGCACCCTGTCACCTGTGCCCACGCAAGCAGCCCAAGGAGGTCTCCACCCCAACCCAAACCTGATCATAAAAACCTGCTAGTGGTCCCAGAATGGGTTTCTTATCACTGGCTGGGGAGAATCCATAAGACCATGGATGTTTAAGTCACCTTAGTGAAGAAATAAAGTAATAGCCTTCTGTCCCTAACTTTTCAGCTTCCTCCACTTGGTGGGTAGGTGTGTGGGCATATTTCCTCCTGTGCACCACCACAAATCTGACTGTGTGAGTCCTCTCGCTGGTGACTAAGCAACCGTATCCAAATGTCTCTTCAAGCCTTATCAGGGTCCCCTGAATGCATTACAGAATCCATACTTATCTGTCTTGAGGGATGAGCTTTAGTAAAATGCCTCCAAGCATCCTCAAGGTTTTCCTGGTTCATGTTTGTGGAGAATGTTGTGAAAATTAATGTTCATATTTTTAAAATGGGGCTTATAGTTGATGCGTAATATTCATTAGGATGATGTTCTAATATCCATCTCCCCTCCTTACTTACTAAAGAACCTCAGTTTTTCTCAGATAATGTACCCAGTTGAGAATATTCACCCTCCCACACTCCTTTGCATGCAGGAATTCACATGTGACATGATTCTCACTGAGGAACGAGGAACATCCACAAGCAGGGTTTCCAGCAGAGGTTTGTAAAGGGTTGTCTTCTTTTCAGCCTTTTGTCTCTTTCCTTCTCATTCAGCTTGAAACTTGAATATACTGCCTAGAGGAGGAGGAGTCATTTTATGGCTGTGAGATGATTACAGGGCTTAAGGGCTTCTTTCTCCCTCTTGCTCTCTCCCTTTTACTAAATAGTTGGCTGTCTCCCTTTACTCCATCACAATGTCTTGTTTCCAATCGACACTTTCAGTTCCCATGGAGTAGCTGTTTATGCTCCAATGAAGCACTCTTTGGGATTTTCCCTCTCATTATGGCTTCCAGAGGATGTCACTTTCTCTACAGAAGGTCCAGTGATATTTTATTTGTCTGGAGCCCCTGGGTCTGGAAACATCATGCATCTGGAATTGAGAAGGGTGAGCTCATTACAAAGACCACAGGACCCCAACATTGTCCCTAATGACATGACCACTCTCTGATCTCATGGAAAGAAGCCTTCTTACTATGGGAAGAAAATATAAATGCCAAATGCTCTTAGGTTAAAACAAAAAATTGAAAGAGGAGAAGAGAATAGAAAGAGAGAGTATAGTAAGCATTTAAACAAAAGAAAACAGAGAAAAAGGGATCAAGATGAAAAACAGCAGGAAGCATTTGACGGTAGAAATGGAGGTGGAAGTGTGTGAAGGGCTGCCAGGGAAATAATGGACCATCACACAGCCGGTCTCAATACTTGTGTGGTGACCTTTGTATAATTTCCTGTCCCTATTCTAGTCAGGGACAGAAATGTTTGGACAACTCTATGGCCCCTTTAATTCTTTTCTTTCTTTTTGGTGGATGAGCTATTTTCTTTAATTTTCTATTTCTCTTACGAGATTATTTTAACTCTTCTTGTCCATGTCAAATTTTATCCTCACTTCTTATTGACCCAAAGGATAATTATTAACCATCTCCCTACTCTACAAAACTAAACCTAAGGCTTAGGCTAAGAAGAAGCCATCAACAAACTGGTCCATCTTGCAGATACTAGGCATGTGTGAACTTCCTAACTTAGTGCCTGAAACAAAACTGGTGTTTCATACACTTGTGTGAACTATAAATCTTATAAGAAGAGTCCATGAAAATTATTATAAATACTTTAACAAATAAAACATAGAGAAAACAGTACAGTAAATTCCCATGCACCTCTCACTCAGATTAAAACTATCAAAGTTTACCATATTTCTTTTTCTTATTTATTAATTTTTTTGTAGAGACAGAGTCTTGCTATCTTGTTCAGGCTGGTCTTGAACTCCTGGCCTCAAGTACTAGGATTACAAGCATGAGCCATCATGCCTGGTCTATATTTTCTTTTTAAAATGCTACTTTAAATTATTAGCTGTTCTCTGAATTCTTTTTTTTTAATTAATGTATATCATTTATTTATTTATTTATTTATTTTATTAAATCATAGCTGTGTACATTGATATGATCATGGGGCATCACACACTACTTTCACAGACTGGTTGACACATTTTCATCACACTGGTTAACATAGCCTTCCTGGCAATTTCACAGTTATTGTGTTAAGACATTTACATTCCACATTTACTAAGTTTCACATATACCCTTGTAAGATGCACCGCAAGTGTATTCTCACCAATCCCCCTCCCTCCACCATCCTCCCCCTTCCCTCCCCCCTTTCCCCCTTCCCCCTATTCCTAGGTTGCAATTGGGTTATAGCATTCATGTGAAAGTCCTAAATTAGTTTCATAATAGGGGTGAGTACATTGGATACTTTTTCTTCCATTCTTGGGATACTTTACTAAGAAGAATATGTTCCAGCTCCATTCATGTAAACACAAAGGAGGTAAAGTCTCCATCTTTCTTTAAGGCTGCATAATACTCCATGGTATACATATACCACAATGTCCTTTAAGGGCCATCATAAGAAAGCATCTTAGACTCAATGTACCCGTTCCATCTCTGCTAAGTATTAAGTATGATATCTCCTCTGACTCTAACATGTGGAGTCTTGTACAATATTTTCTCAACTTGATGCTCTTCAAGGCTAGGGACCATGTCCAGTTCATCATCATGATAGCCCTGTAGCCCTTAGCCCATCCATCAGTAGAAGGCAATTGAATGAAACATAGGTCAGTTGCTTGAGAAGGTTTTATTAGGGTAGATAGAGCAAGAGACTTGGCAGCCTGACACCCCAACAGGCTGAGGGGAATTTAGCACAAAGGATGACTTGCTTTATGTGTTCCTGCTTCTGAGAGGGTCTGTGCAGCGAGGCAGGTAAAAGAGGAGTTTAGGATAAAAGTACTTTATAAAAGTGATCTCACCGAGAAAGACCTATAAGGGAAGCATCATGACTAGGAGAAGATGTCCAGGGACGTACCAGCTGGACTGGCCAGCAGGATGCAGGACAAGCCATCCTCTCTCCAGCTGTCTTCTTTTGATACTAGTCATTGGTGTCAGGGGCAGGGGGTCACGGTTTGCTGCTTTCGAAGTAGGAATACAGCCTTTTGGCTATGCCACCTTGCTTCCCTTCCAGCTGGGCTGCACCCTGGTTCTGTGCTGAGGCAACGCTGGTGTGCAAGCTGCCCTGGGCCTGGCTCTGGAGCACTGTCTCCCTTGTCTGGTCATCAACCCACTCCTGGTTAACCCTTGTGGGCTCTCTCTTGCCCTGCCCTTCTGTCACACTGCACTTTGGCTGAGTGCTGCTCCAGTCCTGGCTTCCTGGCCCACTGTTCACCCCAGTCTGGGCCTGTCCTCCCAGCACTGTCTCTCCTGCTTCAGAGTTGTTTATGCGTGTCCATATTTCTCCACTGCCTGACTGCATTTGCGTCTGTCCTTGTTCTCCAGCCCCTTCATGGTTTATGGTCTGGTGTCTCTCCTGCTCCATGGTCTGGGTGTGTGACCCTGCCTGGGTCTGGACTTGTCCCCCTGTCACTGCCTGGCTGGTCTGGCTCCTGTCTTGGGTCTCAGTCCTTCTGTTCTGGCCATAGGTGGACTCCTGTGTCTGGGGGCTGGTGCTTCCTGTCTGACGGCTCCTGTCCTGTTCCACGGTCTGGGTGTGTGACCCTGCCTGTGTCGGGACTTGTCTCCTTGTCACTGCCTGGGTGGTCTGGCTCCTGTCTTGACCTTGGGTCTCGGTCCTTCTGTTCTGGCCATAGGTGGACTCCTGTGTTTGGGGGCTGGTGCTTCCTGTCTGATGGCTCCTGTCCTGTTCCACTGTCTGGCTGGCACTTGCCTGGGTATGAGTTCCCACTGCAGTCACAGTGTCACCTGTGTGATTTGTTCTGTCCTGCGCCCTGGTCTGTGACTGCCTGTCTGACCTCTCTCTGGTCTGACTCTGGCCTTCTGGTGCTGTCTGGGTCTGCTCCCCATGCCCATGCACTTGAGCCTGCTGGCTTGTCCTCTTCTGTGTCTGGTCAGCTTGTCTGACCTGGCTACTGACCCAAGCAGGGCCAATGTCCTGCCCCTGGATCTGAATGCCAGTCCTGCCCTGCCCTGTAGACACCTGCTCCCTCTGCCTGTGGCTGTTCCCCTCATGATGCTGCCCCTTCCTGGACTCCCCTTCATCAGGGCCACTTCTCTGTCTTTCCCCCAGCTCTGCTGAGGCCCCGGGGTGGAGGCTTCCAGATGCCTGGGGGCCACATGCTCCCTCAGGCCTCTCGTTCAGGGTCTGGAAACAGGCCTGGGCAACTTTAAACACCAAGACCAGGAATTCCTTGAATTCCACAGTGCCCGTGTTGTCTTCATCCAGCAGGCGCAGGACTTTGTCCACAGTGGCTGGGTCCTGGGGCTTCTGGGGAGAAGACAGGCTGAGTCAGCGTCCTTGAGGTGAGAAGGTGTGGCCTCCTCATAGCCTGCAGCTCCCACCCCCAGCACACCGCTGCAGCTTCCTAACACTTCTTTGCTTTCTTTGTTTACTTTAGTCCTGTCTCCCTCACAAAGGTAGGAAGCAGCTTTTGCTTTGTGTCCTTTCTGTCTGTGTGGTTTGTGGACAGTTGGATAAAGATAAATTGACTGAGCTCATAACGCAGCCGTCTGGGCTCTGGGGTTGACTCTTTGGCCCATTCTGGGGCCTCTTAACCTCTGGCGCTGAGGCTGTATTCTCTCCTGAAAGGTCAAGGTAAAGAGAAGCACAGTGGGAACCTGGGCACAGGGGAATTCTGTGAGCTCTTCAAGGAAGCTCCGAGGTTTTCCCAAGACAGAGTGGGTGGGGACAGCAGGACAGGAGGACTGCCCTGAGCATGCAGACAGCACCTTGTCTCCAAGGTCTTAATCCTGGGAGCTTTCCATGAAAATCAAAGGGAGGAAAATGCCTTGAGGCCCCAGTTCTGGTTTGCCCATGGGAGTAGGGCAAGGCTCCCAGAGTCACCCCCAAGCTGTTAACAACCTGCTCTCCAAAACCTCATTTCTGATGAGATCGGTTAGCTCAGGGGTGGCGAACATGCGGCTCTCGAGCCGCATGCGGCTCCCGGCCAAAATGAATGCGGCTCTTTGCCTCTTATCATTATTTTGTATACTGTGGCTCTTTGCCAAGTTTGGATTTTGTTATGCTGCTTCTGAGGAGGGA
>CAUYPK010150053.1:0-39513 GCA_963574355.1 Loris lydekkerianus | reverse complement strand
TAAACAATAGTGTAGCACCTTGTACTATTTCTTTAATATTTGTATTTAAATTGACTAGCTTTTTAAAGAACTGATGATCATTTGTTGAAAAAGAAGACACACCACATCTACGGTGCATCTTAGAATGGGTATAGGTGATTGCACTAATGTACACAGCTATGATTTAATAATAAAAAAAAAAAGAAAAAGAAAAAGAAAACATATATCACTGTCATATTTTGGAAAGTCCAGCACCATCCATCCATTCATAATCAGTAGATAATTATATTTATTTACATAAATAAATTGTAAATAAATACAATGAAACCAAATGAGGCCAGTAGGTCCTGTCGGAAACTACAGTGTCACCAGCTTAAGGTGCTGAGCTTAAGGCCACCTCTCTCTCTTTTTAAAGAGGAAGAAAGCAAATGTCAGGAAGGGTTAAATACAGAGAAGCACCCAACAGAGATTTTCTCCTTGACTTGGTCAGATGAATTGAAAAAGGGGAAGGAATGTTCTCAGGTTGCCAGTCACTGTTCCAAGGCAGACAGCCACCCCTTGGGAAGGCCCCTCTTGGGCTCTAAACCAGGATCTAGGAATTAGTGTTCTGCACAGCATTCCCAGGTCTGCTCTAGAAAATGCAGCATGTTTCCCCCCCACACATACACTTTTTCCTGTCTACTATTGCCTCCTTCAGGATATCTTCAAAGACTTCTCCTGGGGCAAGGAGTCTCTGAAGAGGCTGGAGGAGCAGTCCGTGGGGGTCATTCAGAACACATCCCCTCTGGGTGCGGAGAAGATCATTGGGGAACTGGAGGAGATGAGGAAAGTCCTGGAGAAGCTGCGCCTCCTTGGGGAGGAGGAGGAGGAGAGGCTGCAGGGCCTGCTGGCATCCAGGGGAGCCTGTGAGCAGCAGATCAGGCGGCTGGAGGCCGAGCTGGGCGAGTTCAGGGAGGGCCTGCGGAGGTTGGCCCAGGAGGGCCTGAAGCCGGCAGCGGTGGAGGCGGAGACGGAGGACGAGCTGGTGGCCCGCTGGAGATGCTTCTCGGTGAGGTGCTGGGCCACGTCACAGGGCAGGCCAGGTGCTGCCTGTGCCTCGGGGTGCTGCTGCTCCAAGCTCCTTGCTAGACCTTGAGCACCCTCACTCCACATCCTGGGTCTTTGGCATCTAAGTTCCCTGAGGGGGTGATAGACAAATTGGGTGTTTATTCCCATTCTCTGGATGAGGAAACTGAGGCCTGGAGAGATTTCCTTCTGTCCCCAATGACCCCAGGGCCACATGGCAGCTGATGAATAAATAAGACCAGAGGTGAATCGGCAGCCAGGTTTGGGCCTGGAAGCCACTGTCTTGCTCAATGGAGGGAAGAGGAAAGGGCTTCCTCGGTGTGGATGGGGAATGTTAGGCCAGAAGGAGAAACTCTTAATGTAGAGATGATGAGGAACAAACACGATGGAGGTCCTGGGGGTCAAGTAGCACATGCCACAGTGGGAGGGCAGGGTGGGCTCCAGACTTAGACATGAAGTCTGGGCAGAGGACACCTGCCCTTCCCTGCCCTGTGTGAACTCATGGGAGGCTTGACTTGTGGACAAAGAGTTGAAATAAGAATCAACGACTCTTCCCACCCCCTCTTCATTTATTATTAACTCAGTTTCACGAATCCATTAAAGGAAAGATCTAGAAGGAAAGTCATCCTAGATCTTACCTCCACTCTCCCATGATTGTTCTATCGTTTTTTCTCCCTTCTACTCTTTGCCTATGTGAAAAAAAAATATTTTTATAGGAAGAAACCAAGTGTTTGCACACTTCAGGGCTCTCTTTTCATTCAGTCCTGTAGCAGACAAGATTACCCTGCCATGACCATCTCCCCACAGAAAGAACCATCTCCCTTCTAGAACTGTCTGCCTCAGTATGCACTGGGGATGGTGCAGTGCACTGGTTAAAGACAGGAACTTTAGGACCAGATGGCCTGGGTTCAAGTCCTGATTTCTCTTCTTGCTAACCAGTGGTGTGGACATGTGAAAGCCAAAAACATGCTCAGATAGCATCTGCCACAAAGTCTGGGCTCAGAAAGTATCAGCTTTTACCATGAGCTTCATATAGGACTGGGGGGAACGGGAGAGGCTGGGAAAGCCCTGCCTCGTTCCATCTCAGGGAGTTTTAGGGAAGACGCGGGTACTTGCCCATGCTGGGCTGTTTCTAGAAACTACCCTCCTACAAGGTCTCTTTGCCTCATCTGATTCAGGCGTTACCTCAGTTATGATCAAGTCCTGTCTAACCAGAAATCAATGAAAGGGAACTTCAGAGTCTATTACTAAACCCTTTAGTTCTTAAACTAGCATTCATGCTGTAAAATATATATATGTGTGTGTGTGTTGTGTGTGTGTGTGTGTACATATGTGTATATATATATAAAGTCATTATATATGTATGTATATATATACATATGACTTTCCCTCTCTCCATTTTCTTTTTTGTAATAGAAGCAGGCAAACTTGAGGGAAAGCACATTTTGCTAGGGCATCAGTTGAAAGAACACCTGACGAGTGTCTGTAAGGGTCATGTTCATCTCCCAAAGCACTACAGTAAAGGTTTTTATTTGCCCAGTGGGAGCTGTTCTAACAGCCTGTGTGGACAAGGAAACTGAAGCAGAAAAGGTTAGACAACTTTCCTGTGTTCATACACCCTGCAGGGGAGGCAAGGATTTGTACTTAAACCCAAGCAGTCTGACTCAAGGGCACATGCTTTTTATTTTATTTTTTTTTAGTTTCTGATTTTTTATAATTAATTAATTTTCTTTTTCTGTCACCCAAACTAGAGTCAAGTGGCATTAATGTTGCTCACTGCAACCTCAAATTCCTGGGTTCAAGCAGTCCACCTGCTTCAGCCTCCAGAGTAGGTGGGACTACAGAAGCCACCACCATGTCTGGTTAATTTTTAAATATTTTTTTTGTAGAGATGGCGTCTCACTTTCTTGCCCAGGCTGGTCTCAAACTCCTAGTCTGAAGCAATCCTCCTGCCTTGGTCTCTCAAAGTGCTGGGATCACAGATGTGAGCCATTGTACCCAGCCAAGAGTACATGTCACTGTGTCAGCTCAGGTTCCCAGTTTTAGGAAATTAACGCAATGAAAGAGATAGGAACGTGGACACCGGTGATCATCAGGCTGTGACCACTGCTGACCTTTCCACCCTCCTCTTAGAGAAGAAGGGGCCAGGAGTGATTTGTGATGTCTCTCTGGTGACCAGGACAGGACTGTCACCCATTTCAGGGAGACTTTTAGCAGCTGGGATTGAAATCAAGGTGGTATTGTGGCTGATCCAGTCGGGTCAGGAAATACAGTTACCTAGCAGGGCTCACCTTCTTAGGCCCCCAGGCAGTTGGCAAACTGAAAATGGTTATAGGTACGTATATGGCATGTGCCTATGAAGACAAGGAAACTGAAGTGAGAGAGGTCAGACAACCAGCCTGTGGTTTCACAAGCAGGGAAGCTGAGCCTCAAGGGGGGTCATGTGATAGCCGGGCAGAGTGGCTCATGCCTGTAATCCTAGCACTTTGGGAGACTGAGGTGGGTAGATCGCCTGAGCTCAGGAGTTAAACAGCAGCCTGAGCAATAGTGAGACCCATCTCTACAAAAAAAAAATAGAAAAACTAGCCAGGTGCTGTGGCAGATGCCTGTAGTTGTAGCTACTCACAATGCTAAGGCAAGAGGATCACTGGGACCCAGGAGTTTGAGGTTGCTGTGGGCTATGATGATGCCCCAGCACTCTACCCAGGTGACAGAGTGAGACTTTGTCTCAAAAAAAAGGGGCGAGGTCGTGCTTATCCAGGTCACCAAGCCACAGGGCAGCCTCCCTTTTGCTGTGGCTCATTCAGGACTGAGGCCTCAGGTCAGTGTTTGGCCTTCCTGTGGTCTGGGCAGGCCTCTCTCTAGAGGCAGCACATGGCCCTGCTTGCCCTCCACACCCCTGCCCTACCTGGGCAGAATCCCTGCTCTCCAAACACTGCCCTGCAGGGCTTCTTCATGAATGGTTTATAAGCTGCCCGTTCATTGCAACCGATTGTGTTTGAGCTTCTGGGAACTCTTTCATAGACATCATTACATTTGCTAACTAATTGAATAACAACTTTGAGAATGAACAGTGCTGGTGGCCAGATCCCTTGCTGCCTCAGCCAATGCCTCAAGTCCCTCTATTCGACCTTTCTCCCTTAGGCTTAGCACTCTGATCCCTGTCTCACCCCAGGCTAAGCTGAGAGGGACTGGGCAGAGGCTGGCATTGTCCAGGAGGGCAGAAGCACAGGCCCAGGGCTCCAAGGCACCCGTCTCTGTACCAGCCGCCTTGTCACTACCACACAGCCCACATGGTTGGCAAGGTGGCCCCATTTCATTGATAAGGTAACAGCCCAAAGTCACACAGCTAGGAAAAGGTAGAGGTGGGTTTCCAGGACAGCTCTGTGTGGTGCCAAAACCCATGTTCTCCCCACTCCCCTACCCTGCCTCCCAGCAAGGGGCTGGGTGTCCTGCTAGTCATGGTCAAACTCCAAACTTGTTAGGAGAGCAGGGAAAGACTGCATCTGAAGTGTCTGAACACAGTGGAGTGAAGCAGTTTGGGAATAGTCAGTGCAGATATCTTCCAGGTCTACCAAGAATAATAGTGGGGCTTACAGGGCTATGATGTCAGGTCCATCATTTAGGGACTCTGCAGCCCCCAGAAAACTCATAATCTGAGTTTCCTTCTGAATACCATGTGGACCTGGAGACTAACCTCTTAGGATTGTAGTGAAACTTAAATGAATGGGTCGCCTGTAGCACTCAGCATTAAGGGTCAATGTTATTTGTATTAGTAGGCACTAGTGTTCCTCATGACAATGCTGGGAGGTCAGGGGTGAGTAAGAGCAAAACTGTAGCTCAGTGACAATAAAGGCTCTAGGTCACCAGGAGTGGGAGGCAGGAGACCAGGGAATGGGCTGAGGGTGGGGCCCCCAGTCCCTGCCCTTGGTGACAGTTTTCTCTCACCTGGGCCCACCCTACTGGCCACACTCACCCCTCTGTACCCACCACCCCACTGAGGACCCTCACCCTGTCCCTGGTGTGTTCCATGTGCTATAGGCAACTCGGAAGGCGCTGGCCTCAGAGGAGCCCCGGGTGGACTGGCTGCAGGCCCAGCTGAAGGAAGTCATCATCTTCCCCCATGACCTGCAGCCACTCTCCGACAGCATGGTCGCTGCCATCCAGGAGTATCAGAGGTATGTGGGAGGGCCGAGGTGGGTGGGAATCAGGACATGTTCGAACCACATTCCCCCCATCTCTGGAGCACGGGCTTGCTTTCTCTTGTAGCCTGGTGACTCTTTACAAGTTCTTGCACCTCTCAGCGACTGGCTGTCATAGGGTCTCACACCCTGCTCTCTGTGACTGCTTTGCATTTTGCTCCTAGACAGAGGCCTGAACTTTGCTTTTGTCCATGAGAGGCCTGTTTCACCCATTTCTATCCCATCTTCTTATGCAGTTTTCTATTGGGAGGGGTAGTAGTGCAAAGGGAGGGCTTTTCAGTAGGCAAATCCCATTCCCTTGCCCTCTGTTCAACACTGGGCTTGTCTGCAGACTGGCCTCCGCCTGCCCCTCAGCCGGAGGCTCAGGCACAGCAGGGCCCTTGGTTTCCTAGCTCAGCAAAGAGCCTCAGCTCAAACAGCCTCCACATGTGGAAATGAGCAAAGTGTAGGTTTAGGATCCATAGCTGTTTCCGCTATGTGGTTCTCAGAGGTGTTTGAACACAGTACAACTGTCCAGGTAGCCGTAGGCAGCTCGTGCCTCTGCCTGACACAGGGTGGCCCTTCAGAACAAACAGGGGTAGCTCCTGCCTTTGCTGTGAGTCATTCACCCACCACAGTTGTACTCAGGCCCCTTATCTATAAAACTGGGGCAGTGGCCTCAGTCCCCTGCAGGACACAGCTGGGAGTGGGAGGCTGGATATCCTGTGTACAAAGCAAGTCGTGGGATAGAGTGGGAGGGTCGTTCCCTCCCTCTGGTTTCTTTATTGGTGCTGGTTATCTATGACTGGGTGCTGGACATTATATTTGGAAAAGTATTTTATAGAAATTAAATAGGCCTAGCATTATGACAGTATTTTACTCAAGGAAGACCGTGTTTTTGCCAGGTACCTGGAGGCAGGCAGGACCCATCTAGGGTCTCCATAATTTATCTTCAAGGCTTGTGACTCCCCGGTCATGGGGCTGGGCTCTCAGCCTGTTTGGAGACTATCCTGCTTGCAGTGCACTTTTATCTTGAGGACATGGACCTTTTAGGTCCCAGCTTAATGTGAGGTGCAGTTGTCAGAATTTGCCACCTTTGGTGGGTCCTTTCCCTGAGAGGCTGCCCAGACCCCAGCTCAGTTTTGCAGCTACTTTTCCAGATTGACAAATGCCTCCAGGGTCAACGTAGCTTTGGATGTTAGAGTCACATTTCTGTTATTTATTAATTTTAAAATTTTGATCAAGCATTTTGCTTGTCTATTTTTGTCCTCAACGAGAAGGCAAGTCTTGAATTAACTAGTCTTCTATTACTAGAAGTCTTCATCTGTTTTCTCATCTAATACTTTCATCAGAGACTATGAGAGGGATATTGTGTTGCCCATTTTATAGATGAGAACACAGAGGCTCACTGTTGTTAAGCCATTTAAGGTCACACAGCTGGTTTGTCTGAGTTCAAACACCTGGTCCGAAGCAGAGGGCTCTCATGTTTGTGATTTACCAAAGTGTCTACAGGTCCCAGGGAGCCCCAGTATGTGTCCTCAGGAGGGCCCGAGGCAGCTTTTCATATTGATCTTCCATCTCTATCTTGAGTCTGTTGCCGCAGATGCTTCTAGCACCCATGGGATAGGAGAGAGCAGTGCACAGTGAGCCCCTGGGTCCAGCAGAGGGCTCCCCCTGGCCTGAGCCCACTCTCTCCTCTCTCGGCTTCTCCCCTCCACGTCCGGTTTTCACAGTCTGAAGGGGAAGAGTACCAGGCTTCGCAATGCCACAGGGACAGAGCTATGGCAGCGTTTCCAGCGGCCTCTGCAGGATCTGCAGCTGTGGAAAGCCCTGGCCCAGCGGCTCCTAGAGGTGACCACCAGCCTGCCAGACCTGCCTTCCCTCTACACCTTCTTGCCCCAGATTGAGGTAACTGGGGTCCTGCTGGGAGGGCTGACCAGTGTGGCTGGGGGAGGGCTGCTGGCCAGGTGTGGCACTGTCAGCCACCCTTTCAGGGAAAGGTGTGCTCCCTGCCCCCCCAGACATCTGGGGGGAGCTGATGGCAGCACGTCTGGGGAGTCCTAAGAGCACAAGAAGTGTCAGTGCTTGTCTGTGTACAGTGACCAAGGCCATCTTCTTGGCTCCTGAGTAGAAGGTGAAGCCTGCTGCCTCATGTGACCCCACACGGCCCTCCCCCACCAATAGGCATCTCCCCTTCCATGGCGACCCTGCTATAGGCAGTCCTCTGGGAAGCATTTGTAGCCCCAGAGAGAGCAGTGTATCAGGACATTACCTTTACTGTGGCCACAGGGAACCAGAAATCCGACACCAGTGGCTTCAAATGCAGAGACATTCAGGCAGCCTGGGGCCAACTTACCACCTCTGCAGTGTACCAGGACCACAGGCCCTATGTACCTCTAAGCCAGGTCTCCTTCATGGCCCCAGGATGGCTGCTGCTGCTCCATACATACAGCACCCCATGAATACCACATATACACACAGGAACGCTCTTCATGGCCACTTCTGCCCTTCAGCAGGGAGACAAATCCTTCTCAGAGGCCTGGCATGGACCCCTCGGCTGCTGATCAGTCAAGGTCATCTGACCGCACCTGCACCAAGCACCAGCTGAGGAGAGTGGGGTTGGGTGATGTCTTGTATCAATTACATTCATATCCCTGGCGCTGGGCACTTTGCTACCCAAACAAAATCCTGGTGTGGGAAAAAAAGGATGTCTGTGTGATGAGCAGCTGACAGTGGCTGGCACAATGCCTGTCACCGCGGTGGCTCTGATATGCCCATACATACTGCTTGTGGTATGGAGCTCCAAAATCCATAAAAAGCTCTTGTGTCCAGAGATTCTTAAACACAAGAGTAGAAAGAGATGCAAAAGTGTGTCAGGTGTAAACCCTCATTTTATATTAATTTTTATTCTGATTAGAAAAGGCATACCTACTCAGAGAAGGTAAAGATGTGTGAAGAAGAAAAAACTCACATAATATTCTTTGTTTTTTCTTTCTTTCTTTCTTTTTTTGAGATAGTCTCACAATGTTGCCCTCAGTAGAGTGCTGTAGCGTTACAGCTCACAGCAACCTCCAATTCTTGGGCTTAAGCTATTCTCTTGCCTCAGCCTGCCAAGTAGCTGGGACTACAGGTGCCTGCCACAGCACCTAGCTATTTTTTTGTTGTGGTTGTCATTGTTATTTAGCAGGCCCAAGCTGGATTCAAACTCACCAGCCCTGGTTTATGTGGCTGGCGCCCTAACCACTGAGTTATAGGTGCCGAGTCTCCCATAATATTCTGAGCTATAGGGCCACTGTTGACATGTGGGGCACCCTCTTCATCACTTTTTTGTCTGACTTGGTATTATGAGGAGAACCAGTCACCATCATTGGCCCCCATTCCTCCTACATAACTATGCCAGCAAAGACCCATGCCTGCATTTTGGAGTGTCTACCCTGTGATTTTCCATTTGGGGCTCATGTTGGAATAAGGATATATTTTCTCTCTCCATAGTTTGTAAACTGCAGGGTATAGCCCTTCTTTCCAAGGGTCCACTGGGCCCCTTCCCTTCCATGCTCCAAAGGATGATGATCCATCTTTCTGAGGCACTCCTCAGGGCTCCCCAAAGTGGATTTCATATGTGCCACAAACCTCAATTTTAGGTCAGAAAATCCCCAACCTACTTTTTTATATCTGATAAAATCCATCTAGGCATTTCCATGAGGTATGGTCACCAACAGACAGAAGATTTAATGAATTAATGATAATTTCTGTGCATTTAGGATCATGTTATATAGTTGTTTATTCTTACATTTTCACTCCATGCATTTGAGGTTTTTCTCAGCATAATTTAAAATTGTTCAAATGAAAGTGATAACATTACAGTATAACATTTCATTTTGGAGTGTGCCATAATTCAGTGGAGCCACAATTAGAGATTAGGTGGCTTCTCATTTTTCACTGGATATCTAAATAGACATTTTTTGGTTTCCATTTCTACTATTTTCCTCCTCATTTTGCAGGTGAGGGATTGGAGCCAGGGAGCCAATTTTACAAAAGAGGAAACTCGGGTTCAGAACTGCCCAAGGCCTCCCAGCTAGGACATAATCCAAACTCACAATTGCAACTTTCTGGACTAACTTCTTAACCCTCATCATAGTGGGTCTGGGCTTGGTGAAAAGAGGATGAAGGTGACTTCCCTCCAGGGAGAGGCTCGACGTCTGTGTGACTGACCACAGCCAAATGCTTTCACGTGCAGGTCATGCCGGAATAGCTGCATCAGCCGTGGTTATATAGCCTCCTCCAAGACAGCATTTGATTCCGCAGCCAGGAATTTTCACTGCTGCCTTGGACTCCCGCAGCAGTAGGTCAGACTTTGCTTAGGAAAATGATCATTCTCTGTCTAGATGGACGTTACTTACCTGAGCTGGATCTTTGTTCTTCCTCTCCCAGTCCCATGCCCACCTAAGAGTCTTAAGTCTGAGAGTGAGTTCTAAGTAACGTCATCAAGTATAAAATAGAAGGCCTCTTGCCAGTTGAAGACAAGTCTCCATGATCCTTGGTTGAGAAGCCCGAAGTGCTAAGCTGATGCAGCTTGGTTCAGGCTGCAGGGCTGCAGGGCTTTGGGGCACACAGGGTGAGTGTGGGCTGGGAACATGGTAAGGGCAGGCTTCCTGAAGGAGATCAAAGTTCAGGCTGCATGAGATCCAGCTGCCATAACATGAGGCTTCTGAGTCACTTTGGGTCCCCTCTTTGTCTGGCAAGCTCCCACACATCACCATTAGCAGCACTCTGTTGAGGGTTCACCCCTTCTGGGGAGTCTTCCTGCGTTCCCCCTGATTGTGCTTCCCAGGCCCATAACCCCCTTCAGAGTATCCAAAACGCTGCTGGGGTGGGGGGTGTCTCATGGTTGTCAGTGATGGGGGGTCCCTTGAGTAGAGGATCAAACTGGTTAGGTCTGGGTTCACCTGCATGTGGAGGGTCAATTCTGGGGGGCTGACTGCGAGGCTGAGGGTGTGCCACGAGAGGTGTCAGATTTTTGAGACACGTAGGAGGTGGATACTCATACCAAGATGAATGTGGGAGGTGAGAGAGGAACAAAAGTTGGCCTTGACATTCAGGATCTGCCCAGCACATTCCTGCCAGTTCATGTTTCTATTTAGGTTTGCTGTTCCTCGGGCACCAGCACAAAGGTGCAGCTTCCTGAGAAGTTGCATCCAGAACAGGTGTGCTGCTGGCTCTGCTCCCAAGCTCTGTGGTTAATGGAGGCCTTGTCTCCACAGGCAGCCCTGACGGAAAGCGCCCGCCTGAGAGAGCAGCTGACGATGCTGCAGCTGAAGAGAGAGCTGCTGGTCAGCGTCTTTGGCCCGGAGAGAGCCACAGCTCTCCTGGAACAGGTGGCAAGTTCCGTGAGGGACAGAGACCTGCTGCATAACAGTCTTCTGCAGAGGAAAAGCAAACTGCAGGTGGGCGTCTCTGGGCATCTGCTTAGGACTCAAGCCTGGCACTGGTCTGGGGCCACCCTTCCAGGCAGGCGGGTGCCCTGTGTTCTGATCTCAGCTCCCCCACTTGCCTCAGGCTCCTCATGTATAAACTGAGTAGGACTCTTGTGTGGTCCTCTAACCGATTCTGTGCTCACCTGTCTGCCTTCCAACCATCTCTGCATCAAGCCCAGTATTCTGCTGAAAACTGGGGGACAGTCGCATAAGAAAATGCAGATAAAAGTACTCGTAAACTTTCAGCCACCATAGAGCTGGAAGCTAGTTTTATCAGTGATGTATTTCTAAATGACTACATGAAGTCAAAGACATGGCAGGAATGACATGTTGCGAGCAGCTTATTTTATGTAACAAATGTCTGCTGAGTCTCTAATGGTGATGATAGTAACAGTTCTGATGTACAGACAAGGATTATGGGCCAGGAACTTGTTAAGAGATTCAAATCATCGATCTTATCCAATGCAAGTAAGAACACTATGAGAAAAGTGCTCTTACTTTCCCTGTTTTGCACAAGAAGAAACTGAGGCAGGGTGATCAAGGAAGTGGCTCCTGGTCTATGGGTGGCAGAGCCAGACTCCGCTCTTGAGCTCAGCTCCTGTGCACTGTCGTCACAATCATCAGGTACAGTTCTGGGATCTGGGGGCATGAAGAAAGCCAAGGTCTTTACCCTCAAATGCTCGCAGTCTGGCGTGAAGACAAATAAATAGGCAACTTCCAGGAGGTATCACAGTGCTATTCCAGAGCAAGGGTTTGAGAAGTGTTTCTGGGAAGGACCAGAGGGTGAAGGTTCTGGTGTTGGCAGGGCAGGTGGTCTCTACTGCAGCTACTCGGCTCTGGCCCTGTGGCATGAAAGCGGCTATAAATGAATGGGTGCAGCTGTGTTCCAATGAAACTTTATTCACAAAAACAGGCCTCTGATGGGATTTGGGTGGTGGGTGGAGGGATGTAGCTTGCCAGCCCCTGTTCTAGAGGGGTGTGGTCTAAGTGTTATGTTAAGACACTATGGTGACTCCAAGGAGAGACAGCCAACCCCATCAGGATTTCGTGAAGGCTCTTTATAGAGTAGGTGGCACCTAAGTCAGTATGACCTGCCCAAGACCAAGGGCAGCCTGGGTGCAAGGGTCAGGTCTTCCAACAACATGCCTGTGCGGAAAGCTTCTAATGTGCATGCTGCCCGGTCTATGTCTCTGCAGAGCTTGCTTGCTCAGCATAAAGACTTTGAAGCTGCTTTCAAACCCTTGCAGAGGAAGCTCTTGGACCTCCAAGTCAGGGTCCAAGCTGAGAATGGGCTGCAGCGGGACCTTCCTGGAAAACAGGCCCAGCTCTCAAGGTTGCAGGTAAGGGGTTATGGGGCCTGAGTCACCCCTGCCCAGGTGCTCAGCTGCACCTAGAAACATCTCCTTCCTGTAGCAGTAACCAGCAAAGCAGCAGCTAGCTTGAGCCAAGGATTTGGACTCTGCCTTGAGATCTGACCTTTCACGTCAACAGAATCTCCTCCTTTTTATCGGAAGGTTCCTGGCCTCTATTTACTGATTCTTGAGCCTAACAAAATGATAAGCTGTCTTTTTGCTTACTCCTCAATTCCAAAGTCTGACACTGGCATTTGTTTTTAAAATTTCTCTGCTATTAAGTATTCCTAGTGAGTCCAGAGACTTTCAATTAAACAAACCAATTTGGTGATGAAGAATAAATGTTTCAAAACACTTGTGGATTGTTAAGTAGGCCGGTCACTGGTAATTGCTGGCTGGATAAGGGGCTTGCCGGTTTTTAAAATGCGTGTGATGCACAATTATCTTTTTAAAACTCAAGCACAGCTCACACATAAATTGAGAGTGTTCTTGGAACAACATTAAAGATGGTGGATTTTGGGCAACACAAATGGGATATGCTTCTTTATGACAAGAAGACAAGTACCAGTCCAGCTGTGAGTAGTTTGTCCCTGAGATGCAGTCTAGTTCTGTAGCAGAGTTTATTTCATAGTGTCCTAGGATATTTTTGTCTGATTTTTAAAAATATCCCCATTTCTAAGAGGGGGTCCATCAGACTAGCCATGTGGTGTGGTCACTGTGGTGGGGGGCCCTGGCCCCTGGGGAAATCTCTCCCCCCACTCCCACGCTGTCCTACCCAGAGCCCCCACCCTGATCAGCCCCAACATGGAAGAGCAAAAAAGACAGCCCACCCCTTTGTCTCTCTTCTGCAGGGGCTACAGGAAGAGGGGCTGGATCTGGGGGCACAGATGGAGGCTCTGAAGCCTCTCATCCAGGGGAATCCCACCCACCAGCACAAAATGGACCAGCTTTGCTCTGACTACCAGGCCCTGCAGAGGTCTCTGGAGGTAAGGGGCAGCAAGAGGGTTCATGCTGCGGCAGGAACCAGGCCCCTGGGAAGCTACACCCCTAGAGTCTTTTTCCCTCTTTCCTTCTTTCATTCCATCCTCTTTTTCCTGCCCTTCTTCTTTCAGGCAACAGGTCATTACTGAGTGCCTCCTGTATGCCAGGCAGTGTTCTAGACCCTAAGGAAGGAGGCAAATGAGCAAGATATTCAGAGCCCCTGCTCTGCTGGGGTTATGTTCTAGTGGGTAGATGGACAGTTAATCACCAAACAAGTAAACATAGGATTATTCAATGTGCTCCTCACAGCAGCCTGGCACACAGGAGGCCCCAGCGCTCTGCCCAGTATGTTTGAGTCCTGGAGGCCACAGCGCTTTGGCTGCACTGCCCCCTAGTGGCTACCTTAGGCCTTTCTGGCACTCACACAGGACCCATTCTCCTCCCAGCAGTGGAAATGGAACCAGTTGAAATACAGACCCAGACTCAGTTCTGACACTCATTCATATGGAGTCCTAGGTCTGACTTTGCAGCAGGCCCCCGGGAGTTAAGCTAGGTCTCTGGCAACCACAGTGCAGGAAAACCCAGTTTAGGAAAGTGTTTTCCATCCTGATCCTGTATGTCCTACCTTAATAGCATATGTTCCTAACACCCCCATTATAATCTTGAAACTCTTAGATAATTTAAGTTACCCATGCAGGAAATAAAAGAAAGTAATTATAATGAACTACTGTCCTCCAATGCGTGGGTACTCTCAGGTGGCCATGCTCAAGACAGGGGAGGTCAGACACACTCTCTCTACCTGACAGTCACGAATACCCAGTTGAGTGGCACTGCCAGCAGGGCCTCTGGCTATGTGCTTTTCTGAAATGTGAACACTTGATAAAATTTTGATCAAAGCAAAGGCCAGCTTTCCACGGGTTTATACATTCCTGGAGATATCAGGAATTTTTGTTAAAGTTGAAAAATCCTCTTTGTATTGTGTGTTAACTGTAGTGAGAGTCTAAGCTTAGACCATGGTTTTTTGTTTTGTTTTTGTTTTGGTTTTGATTTTTTTTTATTGCCATGGATATTGGTAAGATGTTAGAAAATGCTGTGGGCTAGAAGGCAATTCTGCATTGGTGGGCATCCTCCCAAGGACAGCTGGGGGCACCCGTCCCTCTCACCGTATCTATGAGCATCACCCCCACCCCATCGTTATTGCAGCAACCAAAAGGTCCCCCCATGGATTTCTAGGAAACAGGTCACCACCTGTACAGACCTGTTGGTCTAAGTGACAGTTAAGGTCCAGCATTTAATTCCAGTTGATAAACTAGCAGCTAGATTTCTCAAGGTTGAGGCAGGGGGAGCAGAAAAATAGGAAACATTGTCTCCACCCTTCAGGCACCGTAGAAATCCATAGAAGCAGCAAAAGTCAGCTTTAATACCTACCTACAAATGATGAGCCAGATCAACCATTGTATGAAGAAGCATTCACTGAGTATCATTGGGAGTTGCAAGATGATATTCCATTCTGTCTTACTTATTTAGTTTACACACTTCTTTATTTTTTTAATTTTTTTTAAGGCAGAGTTTCACTTTGTCACTCTGAGTGCCATAGCATCATAGCTCACAACATCCTCAAACTCTTGGGCTCAAGTGATCCTCTTGCCTCAGCTTCCTGAGTAGCTGGGGTTACAAGCACCTGCCCCAACACCCAGCTAACTTTACACATGGGGTCTCACTCTTGCTCAGGCTGGTCTCAAACTCCTGAGTTCAAACAATCCATCTGCCTAGGCCTCCCAGAGTGCTAGGCATTAGCTACCATGCCCAGCCTATAAACTTCTTTAAAGAGAAATTACCCTTCTGGTACTCATTACTTAAGTCTAATAAGTCCCAATACATAGGTGATCTCCATATCCCCTTAGGGAATGTGTGTCCCATATTGGAGAACATAGGGGGTCTTCGAAGGTGTTTGGTCCTATATTGGTAACAGGGGACAGAGGGTGACAGTGTTGTGAGAACTCAGATAAGTGGAGTTTGAGATAACTTTTTAGGCCCTCATAATAGTCCATTGAGGCCAGATGCAGCAACATCCCCAGCCCCTGGCCTGGGCCTAGCACCCAGTGGCTTTAGTTAGTACTGAGAGATACAGGAAGGCAGGGTCTACAGTGGCTGTTTTAGCAGAGAGTCATGAGAACCTCATCCAGGGAGCACAACAGGAACGGGACCATAGGCTGGGGTCTGACTAGGTTGAGGTGGGCTGAGAAGGAAGGGCCCTCAGGGGCCCAGGGCACATGGCAAGGAGGATGGAGAATGGCAGGCTAGTCTCCTGGGTTCAGTGCTCACCCTTCCTAGCGACAGTAGAATAAGACCCTGACCTCAAAGAACTGAGCAACAGATTGGCCCAGGAAATAAGGGCAAAAAAATGAAAGACTATTTTGAAAACTTTGTATTGAAGCATCATCATATACAAGAAAATGAATACCTAAGTCTGAAGCTCAATGAATTTTTAAAAAATTAAATGTGTCTGTGTTACCAGCACCCATAATAATGCCAGCCTCCCAGAGTGCTGGCACCCCTGAGGCACTTCCCAGCCCCCCATCACTGACCCTTAAGGGTCCCCCTGATCCCAGGTTTATCACACCAAGAGTATCCCTTATTTTATTCTTTATTTAAATTGAATCAGATGGAATGTTTCCTTTTGTATGTGAGTAAATCCGTCCATAATACTACCTGTGGTTATAGACTGTTCATTGTCACTGTTTTAGAACATTCCACTGTGTGACTCTACCACTGTGTGGTATTCATCCTACTCTGGATAGGCATGTGGATAGTCTCCAGTTTGGGGCTATGGCAGGTAACATCACAGGTGCCCTGTGGTGAGGATATGTTCTCATTTCCATTGAGTGTACACCCCAGCATGAATGGCTATGTCATGAGGTACCTGTTCAGCTGTTGTAGATACTAACCGACAGTTTCCTTAAGTGGTTGTGCCAATTTACACCAGTGTCAGTGGTGGACAAGAGCTCATATTTCCACCACCACCCCCTTCACCTAGACCTGGTAGTGTCCATGAAAGTAATGCAGGTTCAGTGGCATTTTAACCCAGATCTTCCAGTAATGGATTCCTTGTGCCCTGCAGAAGGGAGGACCTGTCTCTTGCATTGCTGCTGTGTGGGGACCCCTGAGGACCTGGGCAGGTCCAGGAGTCCTTCAGGGTTGGGGGGGTGCCTGGGGTCTCTTCTTTGGCCAGTGCTCAGGGCTCCTTGGGCCCTCCGGACTATGCTGTAGGACCTCATGGACAGGTGTCAGCAGAGCGTGCGGGAGCACTGCACCTTCAGCCACCAGCTGCTGGAGCTGCAGCAGTGGATTGCCATGACCACACAGAAGCTGGAGTCATATCAGGGAGACACTGGCCCCCGGGATGCCGAGTCTCGAGAGCGCGAGGTGGAGGTAAGGCAGTGATTTCCTCACCTGCATCCCCAAAGCCAGCGTCAACAGGGCAAAGCTTCCACTCTGGGCAGCAGAGACCTCTCTCAGCCTGAGACCTCACCTTGTGTCCTTTAGAGGCTGGTGGCAGAATTTCCAGAGAAGGAGGCCCAGCTGCCCCGAATTGAAGCTCATGGCCTGCTGGTGATGGAGAAGTCTTCCCCGGAGGGGGCTGCCGTGGTGCAGGAAGAGCTCAGGGAGCTGGCAGAGGCATGGCGGGCCTTGCAGCTGCAGGAAGAAAACCTGCTAAGGTGAGAGTGCCTGCCTGGCTCTGAGCCTTGTCTAGGACAATGTCCTTCTTCACCCATGAGAGCCCAAGGGACTGGTGGAGGAAATGGCAGGGGCTCTGCTGTGAGCCCGGTGTGGTGCCAGGTGCTCGAAGCATATCCACACTTTGCCCCAATTGGTGATTCTAGCAGGGGCAGAAAAAGCCAGGAAACGTCCCTGGCTTGGGAGTTCACCTGCAGCCTATTCTGGCTTGAGCCCCAGTTTCCCTATCTGTATCAATGGGTGTGTGTACCTTCAGGACACAGTAACATGGCTTTAAAGTCAGAACCTGGACATGACTATGCCTTGGGAACACTCTGACCGACCTGAGAGGGGACACTGACTTGCCACCCTGCTGCTCCGTTTCTGTTCTCCTCTGACCTGGTGGGTCCCATCACATCACCACATTGATGGGACTGAGTTTATCTTCTCACCCTCATCAGAAACTGGCAGCTGCCGAGGATGGAAGTGGATTCGGGGCAGAAAATGGTTTTCACCAACAGCATCCCTAAGTCTGGGTTTCTCATCAACCCCACAGATCCCATTCCCAGACATCGTCGCCGGGTGAGTCTGTCCAGTGGGCCTTTAGGAGAAGGGGCAAGTCCCAGGTCAAGGGTGGTGGGGGAGTCTCCAGTACGGCCCCCTCTCTGCCCAGGGCCACATGCTCAGCTGTAAGGACCTGTCCCTGCTGTTGCCCAAGGAGCGCTCCCCCCACTACACAGAGGGCCTCAGAGATCCCAAACTCAGCAGAGCCAGGCCAGTGGGGGAGGATGTGCACATCCCTCGGCCAGAAAGGAACTCTCCTCTCTGGCCCATTAGCAGCAGCCACTGCAGGGAGGAGGGCCCCAGGGCACCAACTTGAGGGACTAGGTTGTGCCTGCGGACTTGGGCTCAGAACAGTGAAGGCAGCAGTGATGCAGAGGCACAGCCAAAACCTGAGGCTCGCTGGCCATTCTGCACAGGTGCGAAGCGCTACTAAAATGTATCAGCAACTTCCTGCTGGCCCCAGATTGGACCCTGAAATACCACAAGATGGATATATTTTTATTCCATAGCTTTCTTTTGTAAAAAAGAACTAACAACATTCTATCATGCATCACTTCCCCCTATTGCCTTTTAAAAAAACTAAGCCATGTTGAAAAGACAGTTATTCCTTGTTCTTTAAAAACAATGTGTCAAATTATTCACTCTCCCATTCAGTCTTGCATGCACTCATCCAAAACAGGTGCACTGAGTGTTACTATGTTCCAAGGACTGTGCTCAGAGTTGGGATACAGCTGCAAATAATACTCCTGCCCTCAGAGAACATAGATTTCAGCCCAGAACTTTCCAGACTGCGATGGGCACCTGGCCTTGTGTTAAAATGCATGTTCTGGCTCAGCCTGTGGCTCAAGCAGCTAAGGCACCAGCCACATGCAGCTGAGCTGGTGGGTTCGAATCCAGCCCAGGGCCACCAAACAATGATGGCTGCAACCAAAAAAAAACCAAAGAAACAAAAAACAGCCGGGCTTTGTGGTGGGCACCTGTAATCCCAGCTACTTGGAAGGCAGAGGCAAGAGAATCGCTTGAGCCCAGTAGTTGGAGGTTGCTGTGAGCTGTGATGCCACAGCACTCTACCCAGGGTGACAGCTTGAGGCTCTGTCTCAAAAATAACGATAATAATAATAATAATGCATGTTCTGAATCAGTAGGTCCAGGTGGGGCCGAAGACTTAATTCTACATTTCTTTTTCTTTTTCTTTCTTTCTTTCTTTTTTTTTTTTTTTTTTTTTTTTGAGATAGAGCCTCAAGCTGTTGCCCTGGGTAGAGTGCTGTGGCATCACAGCTCACAACAACCTCCAACTCCTGGGCTCAAATGATTCTCTTGCCTCTGCCTCCCAAGTAGCTGGGACTACAGGTTACCGCCACAACACCTGGCTATTTTTTGGTTGCAGCCGTCATTGCGTTTGGCAGCTGGGTTGGATTTGAACCCACCAGCTCAGGTGTATGTGGCCGGCACCTTAGCCACTTGTGCCACAGATGCCAAGCCTCAATTCTGCATTTCTAATAAGCTCCCAGGACACACTCATACTCCTGGGCCCAGGAACAAAGGAGTAAGATCCACAGGCAGTTAAATATGGGTTCACAAAAAGCCTGGCACAGTCAGCAGTTTGCCCCGATGCTAAGGGAATCTTCAGAGAGTGTCTATGACCTGGTTCTGGGGCAGGGAAACGTTCCTGGAAGATGTGAAATGTTGGTGGAATCCTCAAGGCTGAGTGGGAGTGAAGGAGAATCAGGGAGGGAGGGGACAGGTAGAGAGGACAGGGTATGCACACACACACTCAAAGAGAGCTAGTACCAACTTGAGGGGCTGGGAGATTTCTGTGGACTTGGTCTCAGAGAACAGGGGAGGCAGCAATGATACAGGAGCATAGTTGGAACCTGAGGCTCTCTGGCCATACTAGGGAGGTGCGAGAAGCCACCAAAGTGTCTCATCAAGGACTTAGCTGAACTGACTTGCATTTTAAACAGATCTCTCTGGTCATGGAGCCCAGAGGGAACAGCTGGGTAGAAGGGTGACCATTGTACAGCCATCCGTAAGGCTTCTACCAGAGGACCAGGGAGTGGAAAGTGAGCCATGTTCTTGGTCCCTAAATGTGACTACTTTGAATAGAGATTTATCCCTCCTCCCCCAGCCTCTCCCATCACCTTTTGGGCATTCTGTCCTTGTTCCTGCCCTCTACCTCAGGTGGATCCCTCAGACACATGGCTTGTGGGTTTTTCTACCTCTGAAACTTTGGCCACCTGCCTTCCTACAGGCAGATCTGCCCCAGGAAGATGAAGGTAGCCATGAAGACTTCATCCAGCTTCTGAGGAACTTTGAGCAGTGGCTGCAGGTGGAAAATTCCAAGCTGGTTAGAATCATCGCAATGAGAATAGCCACAGCCAAAGACTCAAGGACCAGAGAAATGAAACTGCAGGTTTGTTCCCAAGGAATGGTCCCCTTGCACATAGGGCTTGCACCTGTACATGTCTGCCACCAGAGAGTCCTTCCAGAAGAAAGGGAGCACAGACATAGTTCATGATCTTTTCTCCCTTATTTAAAGTATTTTAGGTTCAATGATTTTAGAACTTTTCCTGACATTCTTCTATTCATTCAGCTTACTTCTGTATTTCCGTACTTGAAAACTATCATCACTAACCACTTGACTCCTACATCAGTTAGCTATTTCTATGTAACAAACCACCCCAATGGTTTGTGGTATAAAACAACTATGTATTGAACCCATGCTTCTGAAGCTTGGCAATTTAGGCTGAGCTCAGCTGGATGGTGTGTCTGGTTTGGGCTGGGCTCCCTTATCTCTCTGTTGTCAGTACTTCTGGGGGCTAGCAGGCTGTTGGAGATGAAAATGAATGACATGGATCACACATCTCTTATCACCCTGTGGGACAGCCTGGATTTCCCACAGCAGAGGCAGAGTCTAAAAGACCAGCTGGGAGCAGACAAGACCTTTTGAGACCTAGCCTAGGAAAGGGGGTAGCATTAATTTTCATGCATTCAGTAGCAGAAAACCAGCCCAGATTCAAGGGGAGGGGTTATAGACTCCACCCCTTGATGGGAGGAACTGCAAAGTCATATTTCAGAGAACGTGGATGTGGCCAGGAGAAAGCAGATGGGGAAGTCGTGGCCCATTTTTGCGTCAATCAGTTTATCATATAAGTCTTTCTCAACCCGGTCCTAGCCCACCTCTCCTTTTTCTTATTTTTTCTGCTTTTTTACTATGATATGTTAAAGTCGGATTTTTATTTATCCTATTTAGAATTCATTTGAACTTTTGAATCTGTGGTCTGGATTTTTTCTGGAAAATTCTTTAATATTATCTAATAAAGCATTGCATCTGCTTTGTTCCCTTTCCCCTCTCCTTCTGCGATGTCATTTGAACATGTTATTCCTTCTCACTATGCACCTTACGTCTCTTGTTCTCTCTTATGTACTTTTCATCTCTTTTGTCTCTTCCTGTTGCATTCTGGATGGTTTCTTCTGGTCCATCTTCCAATTTCTTAATTCTCTCTTTAGCTGTGTCTCATTTGCTATTACATATATCTGTTAAGTTCTTAACCAGTTTTCTGTTAAGTTCTTAACCTTTTTTTTGTTGTTGTTGTTGTTAAGCAGACCTGGCTGGGTTCAAACCTACCAAACCTCTTATCACTGAGCTACGGACACCCAGCCTTTAACTTTTGTTATTATATTTATCAGTTCTACAACTTGTGTATAATTTTTTAAAAATAGTCTCTTCTGTCATTTTTTTCTTTTTCTTTTTTTTTGAGAGTCTCACTCTGTTGCCCCAGTCTAGAGTGTCATGCCATAGCTTCCGTACTGTTGCTGAAATTTTTAAGCTTGTCTTTTAATTCTTCAAACTCAGTAACATAGCCATTTGGCAGAGTATAATCATTCTAATATCTCAAGGCATTTTAGGAATGTTTCTGTTACATCAAGTATCTATCATTCCTACCTGTTCTTCTTGATTTCTTGTGTCTGTGTATAGCTGCTTTGATTATGTGCTAGACATTGTGTTTGAAAAAATATGTGTAAGAGTAATTTGAGATTTAGGATAATCTCTTCCTCTAAAGAAAATTCTGTTTGCTATGGCTGGGCAAATGCAGCCTTTGTCATTCTGGGACAACTGAGTTCAAGTTCAAGGCTTGAGGTTTCCTGAATCACTGAGATGACTTGGAGCCAGGCTGCAAGTCCACATAAGGTCCAGATTCACTTCTGGTTCACCTTTACTCTAAGCATGGCTTTAAGAGTCTCAGATAAAAGGTGAATGGATTTTTAATCTCATCAAGGACTTAGGGCTATGTAGGGCTCGGACTATGGCTTTCATCTTCTTACCCAGTGAGGCTGCCAAAAGCACAGATCTGCTTTACAGCTATTTTTTTCCAAATTGGAAAATTTTCTAAGGGCAAAAGCAAGCCTAAACAATGGTGATTTCTCTGTTATTTTAGAGAAGGGGAGGAAAAGAGGACAAAATAAGTTTTGGGTTTGTTGTTCCTCACTCTTTCATTAACTCCTTAATGCCTTTAAATTGTTTTTAATATTTTATCCCCAGTAAGAGGTTTGGTCCTAGTGATCTGGTTGACCCTTCCTACCCACTGTCTCATGCTTAGCTACCCCTTTCATTTCCCACCACTACCACCCCCCAACTCCAGCCATATCAGAGAAGGCTTTCAGTTCCCCAAGTTAAACCCCTTTTCTCTTGTCCAGTATATATCCTAGTGGCTTTGAGAAGCTAAGCAAACTGTCCCATATTATACAGCTAATAGGATGGAGCATAGTCAGTCTTCAAAGCTAGGATTTAAACCTAGGCTTCTGGAGTGAGAGCCCTGCTTCTGCACCCTCATCACACACGTCTTAAGGAGTCTTGGGAAGAAAAGGTGCCATCCTAGGGGAACACCATACTATCTTTTAAAAGAAATATCTGCCCATTCCAATACCACTCCACCAGGCTCAAAAATGCCAGTAGAAACAGGTGTTTAACAATGATAGCTTTTCTAATGATATTAACTCTAATGTCAAGCCCTCTGGAGAACTTGGTGCTGGAATGTCAGTGTTGGAAGCAGCCATTGAAGGTCAGCAATCCAGGTGCCTATTGTATATAGGAGGCTGTCCTACAACGTTCCAGACAGTAATTGCTGGGCCTGGGGGCTTGAATTTTCACAGATGGCAGTCGTATTTTGCCATTTCTGGCTGCCTCCTCTAGATGTGCCTCTCTGTCCAGTGAAATCTGATTGACTTGCCCCTACCAGCCATGAGGGACTGTCTGGGCTATTTGGAAGCTTCACCATGGCGCTGTCATTTCCCCGCAGGAGCTGGAGGCTCGGGTACCAGAAGGTCAGAGTCTCTTCGAGAACCTCCTTCGTCTTGAGCCAGCAAGGGGAACCTCGGATGAGCTAGAAGATCTGCGCTACCAGTGGATGCTGTACAAGTCGAAGCTGAAGGATTCTAGTCACCTGCTGGTAGGTGTTAAGGATGACAGGTCTCAGGCCCCAGGGACAGGGGCATGGCTGGGCCCAGGCTCTCCTGGGAAGACAGCCCACATTCACTCTGCTCTAGATACCCACATACCAGGCAGAGATAGTGACTCAGAGAGAGGAGAGGCAGATTCCTGAGTCTTTTGACACTTGACTTGTGTAATAGCATTTGGCCCATCCAACCTCATGAGGATGAAGTCCCAGTAACCACAGCACTATCCTCACAGTTAATGTGTGAGGAGCCTTAGTCTGTCAAGAGTTTTATGTGCATTGTACCATTCAATTTTTACTGCTACCCTCTGCTAGAGTAATTGTGTCTCCACTCCAATCTCTAGAGGGGAAGCTGAGACTCCAAGAAGCTAAAAGATTTGCCCCAGGTCACATAGCCAGTCCACGGCAGAGCAGCATTAACACACCCTTGTGCTGTAGGTGTGATGTAGGGAGGTTCTGGAGGGGGCATCGGGAGTCCTGGGGTGCAGCTCTACTTCACGAGCTTGTTTTGTGATTCAGTAGAGCAAACACCTTCCCTTTTGGGGCCCTCGTGACTCCTTACAAAATAACAACAACAACAATGACAATAATAATAATAGCTAAACTAGTAACAATTACCTTTATTAAATGCTGTGTCCACCTAACAATCCTATAAAGGAGGTACTATTGTTATTCCCTATGAGCTAATAAGGAAACTGAGGCATAGAGGTTAAGTGTCACAAGTTCCTAAATCCAAAGAGGAGGGTAGTGAGATGGACCCCAAAGGTCATTTAAACCTCAGGGCCCAGACCCCAAGCTGGGACACTCCAGGCTTTCTTGGCCCAACGTGGCTGTGATGGCCACTAGGTGTCAGCCCAGGCCAAGCCAGGTTGGCAGAGGCCCCAGCCAGCCTTGGCCTAGGTCTTCCCAGACAGGATCCCAGCTGGGCCTGAAGTGTGTTAAAAAGCTCATTAAATCGAATCACCTGCTGGCTCAGGCTGTCCAGATGACCAGAAGTTTTAAAGAAACACTCCCCTGACAAAATGAATATTCCATTACAGGCTCTGTTGGGATTTAAGTTTCACTCACTTAACTTAGGTTTTCCCCCTTTTCCTCCCCTTCCCTAAAATAACAGGCAAAGAGTTCTCCAGGGGAGCTGACTGGATTCCAAAAGGTACGGTGTCTGCCTTCTGCTCCCCACGGCTGGAGGGCAGGGTGCCTGGAGGGCTGGTGGGCAGTGCTGTGACACCAGGGCAGGACTTGTGGGCTTTCTGGATGGTTTCAAGAAGACTGAGGAACATTTATGGGGCATCAGCTCTGGGCTGCCCTGTGCAGAATTTCAAGGTCCTTGTCTCAGGAAGCCCCCACATTCAGGGCAAGGTAGGCAGGGGTGTGAAGAGTCCTCCGTGTGCCTAGCACATAATGGAGAAGGGACCTTGGACTTCATCATTCTAAATCAGGACACGCTGGGAAGTGAACATGGATGTTACTGGTAATTGTGCTGTGACAACAGGCATAAATCAGGACTATCCCAGGGAACCTGGACCATTCCAGGCAAACTGCAGTTTCTATATGGGGCTCGGTAGGGAACAAAGGCAAGAGGGCTATGGTGTTTTTTGTATTATACCAGGCAGGTACTTCCACTTAGTCCATTGCTCAGAGCCTGGGCTGTGTACAGGCCTGAGCAACCACAACAGCTACAGTAATAATAGCAATAATAATGAGTAGTGATTACTGTTACTCTGGATACTGTGTATTGCCATCCACTGTGTGTGCCAAGACCTGGGGATCTCACTTAACTCTCCCATAGACATCTTAGCCGTAAGCCTGAGGGCACAGAAAGGTTGAGGTTGGAATGACGTGTTCAGTGGGCAGTGGCCTCTGACTGCATGGCTCATGTTTTAACCTGTCACATTGTGCCTTGGAAAAGGCTTCTCTGGGGCCTGGCATGCCTTCACATTTCTGGAAAAGCCAAATGTAAATTGATGTTCCTGTGTCACTGTTTCCAAGGAACTCTCTTGTTTTCCTGTCAAGTATTGGCCAATAATGACAGGAGCCTCCAACATGCTCTGCTCCAGGGAGCTCTGAGGTCCTTGAGATCTTGCAGTCCGCAGGATCTGTGTTTCTCTGGTGCTTTGCAGGCCAGGATTTCTTCTTGGTCTCCAGCTGGTGTCCTTTCTGACATCTGCAGGGGAGTGGGTGACCCATGGACTGAGCAAGGCTGTCACAACAACCAAGGCAGTGTTCCAGGCCCAGTGCCAGCCAGCTTTGTGCCCTTAGGCAAGTTGTTTGCCACTTAGAGCTCATTTTCTCCATCTATAAAAGGGGACTATTAATGTCGGCTTTGTGTACTCTGTGAACTAATTTTGAAGAGCATGTAAATTGTGTGTGCAAATAGAATTGTTTCTGATGGCCTAAGTCCTGCTCACCCCACCCCCACCCCTGCTTAGAATAATAAAAAGCCTCCTCCTGGAAGGTCACCAAGTAAGGCAGGTGGTCTACACAGCCCTGCCTGGTGGCTCCTGGTGGGAGGTGGGGGACCCAGGACCAGGTGTCCAGACAATCTCTAGCTTATGCACTTTGAGCCCCTCACTGGTTGGGAGCTCCCATCTATGCAGCTGCCTGGCCACAGGTCATTTTGCAGTCAAGTCTGGGTCCCCCGGTGCCTGGCCACTAAACGTTGTTGAGTGGTGACTCTTGGCTGACTGACACTCATTCTGCAGCCTGAAATGAGTGTGTTAACGTGGTGCATTCACAGCCTTTGTGTTCATTTGCTATCCCTCCTTCCCACCTTCCTTTCTTCCTGAGTTTCTCCTTCCCTTCCTTCCACCAGTACTTACTGATGCTGACTTTGTGCCAAGCTCTGTTTAAGGCATTGGGATACATTAGTGAACAAAAGAGTAATGGTGTGCCTGTGTAGACTGTGTATCTTGGTCAAGTGGGGAGAGGGGAATCTGGAGAGAGCCTGCGTGTCCCCCTGATGTTGCCCAGAGGGTCAGAGAGTTCTGAGGGCAGCAGCTATTTGGGGTCTTATAGGCCTGAGGGTTCTCTGATCTGTGGTTAGCAGATATTGGGTATAGTTTGGTAGGGTATACAAAGAAGACAGGCTCTAAACGGCAAAAATATGCTCACTTGGGCTATGTTTAAAACAACTGGATATGCAGAAATTTGAGCTTTGGCTAGATCTGGGGCTAACAGGTCTCAGCCCACTGTGAAGAAGTGAGCAACCTGGGGGCTGATATGCAGAGACCATTTTTGGCTCATTTATAGGACAGCTTTTAAAAGCATATATTCCTGGGCCCCACATCCCCAAATGATTGATTAGAGAGAGGGTGGCCCACAAATCTGCTTTTCTGATAAAATCCCAGGTGATGCTGGTAGCCTGGGGACCCTACTTTGAGAACAACTGCTCTACACTCTGGATTTAAATCCAGGCTCTACCTTCTTGTGTGTGACCCTTGTGAAGTCACTTAACCATGGTCTTCCAATGAGTAATACGAGGGTATTCGCTAATGGTAGCAAAATTTCTGTTGTAGCAACCAGCACATAGTAGGTCCCCAAGTGCTGCATAAATGAGGACCTGGGAGACTTCTGCAGCTTTTTGTTTCTCTGAGAGCAAAGGGAGCAATGGCACT
Source organism: Loris lydekkerianus (assembly GCA_963574355.1). Taxonomy (NCBI): domain Eukaryota; kingdom Metazoa; phylum Chordata; class Mammalia; order Primates; family Lorisidae; genus Loris; species Loris lydekkerianus. The sequence continues at coordinate 13,130 of CAUYPK010150053.1, read as the reverse complement.
TCTGACAGGGGGACCTTCCCTTTGTTTTGGTTCTTGTGTTGTTCTTGACTGATTGGGGTGCCCATGTGTGCACACACGTATGGCTATGTGTACACGTGCACGTATGCACATCCACACACAGGCCTGACAGGTAGAAAATAGGCGCTGTCTTCTGAAGTTGTAATCTTGCCAACTTAAAAACATTCCAGATATTATTTTTAGTCCAAAGGGAAGGGGGAAAAAAACCCTTCCCCAAAGCTAATTATTTATGAGCAATTGGTTCTTCACACTTTTTTTCTCTCTGTGCCCCAAGTCATTGAAAGCTCCAGCTACGTCATTGGCTTCAGCTTGTTTATTTGTATAAACAGAATAATTAAGATTTATTAAATTTGCAGCTGCCCACGCACTTGCCAACTCCATGCCACGGCTGTGTTTGCCAGCAGCATTCAGACACATGAGATGTGATCGCTTTTTGAGTTGCATTGGCTCCCAGAAGTTGTGTAGCCCTATTTTAGATGACCTTTTAGTTGGGAATAAATTGGCAAGTGCATCTGTTTCCTGGGTAAACTGAGCCAAAGCCAGTTTGCAGGAACAGAGAGCAGACATTGCATATTATGGGCTCTTGGGATGGAAACTCAGATGTTGAGTGACCTAAGAAAAGCATTTTATTTACTTGATCCTATTTCATAGGTTTTAAGACTCATAACTTTTCACATTTTCACACCTCTAGGAAGTGGGTGTCTTATTGCAATCTAGTCCTTCCAGTGAGGATTTGGGTTTATTTCCCTCTACCACCCAGATGCTACCCACCTGAAATTTCTTTAAATTAAAATCTCTGCTTGTTGGTCGTGTATTCCTGGGTTTTCTTTCCAGCCACACTGATTGTATAAACTCAGACTGCCAACCTTGGGGAGCTCTAGCCTGCGATTCAAATTCTCAGGGAAGAGTTTTTATTCCACTTCCTTTACTCAGTGCCAAGATAAGACCTCGAATTTTCTTGCTTCCCTTTTCTGTAAGGTGAGTTTATTTCTTATTTCTCCTTACACAGAAGGTGCAACCCCCTTGGTGCCCCAGATTTGTGTGGGCTTTTCAATCAGATGTTCTTAGTTGCTGTTTTTTTCTTTCATAGTGGTCTGTAAAACAATGGTTTGCTTTTCAATCATTGTCTTAGATTGTATGAAATACTGTAATCCCAAATCTCGGGAAGCACTAGTGAGTTTTTCATGTTAACTAATGACTTTCTCTTACAACTATGGTATTTTAAAAATCCCGGCCATGTGGCAGGCACCATGCTGGTGGGCACTCATGTTACAAAGTGCTGGTACTATTGTTTCAAATAGTACTAACAATAAGAACTGATATATCTTTCAATTAAGGCATAAGTATACCTTTGCTGTGAGTCCTTTCCACAACCCAGCAAATAGGGGGTAGGTGTTTTATCCCATATGGCAGAGCAGGAAACAGCCTCGAGGAGGTTATTGACTTGCCCAGAGTTACCTATCTAGAGTGTATTAGAATCTGGATTAAAACCCTCTCTGCCAGGGTCCTTCTGCAGGCTGAAGCCTATCCTGCCTTACTCCACCTTGGCCATGAAGCCTTGCTCTCCTGCATGAGCAGCTCTTGACCTTACGCTCTCTGGCAGACAGACACCCATCAAGCCACAACCAGGCCAACCCCTCCATAATTTAGGAAGTGAAGCAGAGAAGTCTGTTAGACATTTGGACTTGGGAGACTGACCTTCAAGGTGATACTACTAGTGAGAATGATGATTGATGATGATAAAGAGGAGAAAGGAGAAGGAAGAGGAGAGAGGGGACGTGGAAGAGGCAGAAAGGAAGGAGGAGAAAGTGGTAACCATCAATGTGGGGTGATGATGATGACAACCACGTGGTGATTAAGCATGAATACCAATACTGATAATGACAGCAGCTGTTGAGGACCTGTGTGCCAGGCTCTGTCCCAGTTGATCCCTCACAGCTCTGTCAGGTGGGTAACCATTGTTACCCATATTTATAGATGAGAAATTTGTGGTTTAGAGAAGCGGGGTGACCTTCCTAAGATGCAGAGCCAGTGTTCTGAGACAGCAGGCAAGGATTTATGTAACAACTGGTAGAGCCTGTAACTTTATACTTTCTTCTTCCTCTTATGCCTTGAATGGTTCGAGAAAACTGCAGAGATCTCTGTTTCTGGCGAAATTCACATTAGCCCACTTTCACAGATGGGACATATGTGTGTGGTCATATGGTCATCCCAGCACTGCCACTGCTCTCAGCGTCCCCCATGCCCCCTGCCCACCTCACGCGTGCTGTGTTGGTTCTGCAGGCTCAGCAGGGGCGAGGTCTCGGCTCCATCCTCCGGAAGGTGTGCTGCGTGGCGCTGCCGCTGCAGGTGCTGCTGCTGCTCTTCCTGCTGCTGCTGCTCCTGCTCCCCGTCGGGGACGAGCACCGCAGCTGCACCCTGGCCAACAACTTTGCCCGCTCCTTCACGCTCATGCTGCGCTACGATGGCCCCCCACCCACCTAGCCCACCCGGTACACAGGTGACTGGCTCTTCTTCAAACTCCATCAGTCCCAGGGCTCCTCCTGAGGATGCCCGTCCAGGGAAACTGGAAACAGGGGCGGGCCTGAGACCGCAGAGCTGCATCAGTCCAAAGACTGTGCCAGTGTTCCCAGAACCAACCTCCTTTTTTACAGTGTTGCCTAAGTCTGTCTGTACTGTCTGTGTACTCTCTGTGACGAGGGAATAATGTATAGAATTTTTATATACTCTGTATGTAAATGCTTGGTATGTCTAATTTCACATGCAAGGTCTATGTGCAGTTGGGGACATTCCCAGCAATGTGTTTCTCCAATGGGATTTTGTGGTGTTGTTGACTTGGTCTGTGGTCAGCCCTAGCAAGCAAAAACCATTAACATGTCACTTTTATGACAGTTTCTTAGCCAGAAACCAACCCCCAAACTCAGATGTTGGTGATGAGGCCTTCCAGCTGCCAACGTAGAAGAGCAGCACAGAGCCTCACTCGGAGCCCAGTGACTCTTGCTTTACACACACTGAGAACAGATATGCTTGTCCGGTTTTTAAAACCACCGAGATTAGATGCTGTGGATTAGAAGTAGAAATGGCAATGACCAGAGGCAGGCACAGTGATGGCAGTGAAAAGTGGCAAGTCACAGAGTGATGTCAAAGGAAGAAAAGAATTACAAAGAGTAGACTCAGAACTAAAAAGCACAGCTGGATAGAGGCATTTAGTGCAGGAGCCCCTAACCCCTGCTGCTCAGTATCTTCTGACTACACAGACTAAGGATGAATGTCCACGGTCGTGATACTGAGTCTTCAGGAAGTGGTTTGGGGAGAAAGAGAAGGAGATAGGCCTTATTTTTAAGATGTCCATGAAGAATGATGAAACACACTCTGTGAGCATGTGAGAGCCCACCTGACAGTGCCAGGAACAGATGTGTTTCCTTTGTTGCTCTTGAACCGAGTGATTATCATCTAGAACTCAAGCTGGAGGGCAGAAGGGAAGCATCTGCCATGCCAGGGGCCAAGGATCCGAGGGTCCAAGACAGAGATAAGAGATAGGCCTTGAAGCTTAGCCTAGCTGAAGGGATCCCTCCCCTTCCTAGAAGGCACTTTGGAGATGGGCAGGTCCATTGGACTAAGAATGTCACACACATGTCCTCACATGGGACCAGAGCCCAGCCCAATCAGGCTCTCTCCAGCCAGGTGTAGGCAAGTTGAGCTCCTGCTGCCACTTGGGAGGGGCCAGGGCAACTCCATGTTGGGCTGTGAGGCTGGAAACATGTCCCTTCTTCCCTAGAGATGTGTGGAATGGTTTTTGAGGGCTTTATAACTGGGTCATGCTTTCTGTAAATCAACACTAATTTTTCCCTTTGTAAAGGATGCTTAGTATCTACTCTACAAATGGATTTTGGCTATTGAACTGCAAATTGGAGACCAATAGGGGATTTCCTCGGGCCTTAAAGGGGATTTTGGAATCATAAAATGTTATAGACCCCAGAAAGGCCCTATAAACAGAGGGGAAACTGAGGCCCTAAGTGGGTCCTGACCCCCAGCACACTGCTATCACATACACACTGACCCCTCCCTTCCTGGCTGCAGGCCCAGCCTCAGCGAGCTCTCCCCATGGGGGCCCAGGCCCCAGCAAGTAGGAATAGTTTGACATTCACAGGACAGGAGACACTGAGTACTGCTCAGAAAGCATACTCTTTGAAACTGAGCCACCAGCCCATTCTCTGCAGGTGGCCACTTTACTGGAAAAATCAAGGGCTGAATGAGTCAAGACCTCAAGTGCAGGCAGCCAAGCCCAGGTGCCCACTGAATTGATTCATCCAGCCCCGTAGTCAGAACCCTGACCGGGACTTGGAAGGTTTCTGTTTCTACTTTCCCATGTCACAGGCAAGAAAGCTGAGGCTCCGTGAGGGTTAGTAACTTACCCATGGCTACATAGCGAGAGATAAGCAAGGCCAGAGCCAACTAGTCACTACGGCCCTCAGGCCCTACCTGCTCACTGTGGCACAATGCCCCGTGTCAGCAACTTCAAAGAGAAAAGCTGTTAATGAGCACACGGCCGAGCCATGTGCACCACACACTGGGGAGGGAGAAACTGCAACCTGCGGGCTGGAGGGTGGGCGTGCCTTTATATGATATATATTTTTTAAACTTTGATAATGATGCCCTAAAGTCTGCTTGTTTGCATAACTGTTTTTTTTTTTTTTTTAAGAGAGAATTGATATTTTCATTACTTTCATATAAATACAGTTATATGATACAACAGCCCATTTACTGGTGCTTTCAAATGCCATCTCTTTTGCTTGAGAACTTAAAGTGGGTGCAGGCAATTTTCTTTTTATGACTCTACTTTCTAGCCTTTTAACAATAGCTATGAAGAGCTTTCAGGTGCTGCTTGAGAAAGGCATTGCTGTGGAATATGTTTGTGTGTGAGAGAGAGAGACAAAGAATGACAGAGACAGAGGGACAGAGGGGAATGACAGAGAAATAGAGACAGAAAGAGAGTAACAGAGACAGAGAGAGGCTGATGGAGAGCAGGAGGCAGAGGAGGTGAGGAGAAGGCGAGAGAAACACCAGTGGGCAGGATAGATGCAGTAACCACCCACCCCCAGTCCCCCAGTCCCCTTTTTCTCTTAGTCTGTTCTCTGAGTGCAGAAAGGCACACGCAGGATCTAGAAGGTGTTTTTAAACAAAAGCTGGAAGTAGGTGGGCAGCAGACAAAGCCAGGAGCCCTCTACCCAGTGTGGGACACGGAGTGGAGGCTGATGACGGAGGCACGGACAGGCTGCGTCTGGTGCTTGCCACCACATTTTATGGAATTCCCACAGTCATCCCCCAGGGTTGGATGTTACTTTACCCCAATGCTTGAAATGAGAAAACTGAGGCTCAAAGAAAAAGACACTTGGCTCAAGTGAAAGTTGAACCCAAGTCCGTCTGACCGCAAAGCCACGTAGGGAGGAGGGGACTTCAGGCTGGCTCTTCTGGGTTATAGTCTCTGCAGCCTCTGGGGATGGACTTCAGTGGATAAGTCAACAGAACTCTCTGCACATCACTCAGCTGGGATGTGGCCAGAGCCAATTCCACGTGTTTCCCTGAGGGTGGCCCTGAGCACTGAGGAGCGTCACATCTGGTAGCACATTCACATGGGTCATGTTTGAGCATCTTCACACTGCTCAGGGGAACAGGACATTCTGCCCAGCTGGGAGATGAGCCCCTCCTCTGTCCCAGGGTGAGGTGCCCAGTCCTGAGTAATGTAACTGCAGCCCCAGCACCCAGCATAGGGTAGGAACTTCAGCTGTGGTTTGTTGAACTGCTTTAAAAACCCAGAGGCGAGTATGTTTCCTGATGTATTATTCCCTTCCTGGGTACAGAGGAAGTGGGTCCTGGATGTCATGACCCAGCTCAGGGCCCATTTGCCTCGGGCAGGTGGCTGGAGTTCCCAGCAGGGACCAGGGGTCCAAAGGTGCTTTTTCCTGGGCAGCTCCAGGGCAAGGAAGCTGGGACCCTCCACAGCCTGGGTGGGACTTGAAGGTGGACAGTCCCTGCCAACCATCTAGGGCCCCCTGGTGGGTTGCTGCTAACAAACTGTGAGCCAGGGGTGTCAGGCTTGCAGGGGGAGCGCTCAGGCTGCCGTGGGCAGGGCAGCTGGAGCCAGAGCCTGACCAGGAGGCCAAGGGGCTTAGCAGAGGCTTTGAGAACCTGCACTTGGTGCTGGTCTGGCTGGAGGGGCCGGTCAGGGCAGGGGAACCAAGGAGCTAAAGGCCAGAGATGACGTCAGGCTTAACACACTGAACCATGTGCTTAAAAGGAGTTAAGATGCTAAATCATATGTGTGTTTTACCACAATTTGAGAGACAGCTGGGGGTTGAAGAGGAAGAGAAAGAATGAGAATGTCAGGCTGTACCCTCCTAGTTCCCAACTTTCATCTGAGGACAAGGCCCAATGTCAAAGATTTCACTGGCCAAAGGTGAAGTGAAAACAAACAAACAAAAAAAGGAGACATGCCTTGAGTTTTTCCTTTGCGTAGGAGTCTTCCAAACGACTCCTCAATCCTTCCCACGTTAGGTTGGAAATGAAGGATGGGTAGGAGATGTCTTCTTTTAAGGTTTAATTCTGTTTTCTGAGTTCTCATTGGACAAAATAAAGAGTTGCCCCCAGCACAATATCCTTTCTAGACAAACATGAAATCCTAAAGTTTGGGAACCCTGCTAGAGAAGGTGGGGAGAAGAGAGCAGCTTGAAGAATGCTTAAGACAGGATTCCCAGAAGGAGATAAGAAAAGAGAAATAAGAAGAGGGGTAGGAAAGGTTGAAAGCCAGCCAGCTGTGGGCTTTAATGAAAATTCCAGAAGCCCACTGGCCCTGCCTTCCCTCTAGCCATTTGTGTGCCCCCCAGATCTGTGGCTTTCTCTCCCATAAGCAGTGGGAAGAAGTGATCTATGCCCTCTGTCATCTTATTCCAACACAACCAGCATTTTTCAAGTCCCTTCTCTGTGCCAGACTTTGTGCTGGAAGATCCTGGGTGAATAAATCGCAGTCCCTGCCTTCAAGAAGCTCACAGACCAGGGAAAGGGTTTGTGCCATAGAAGATGCCTGATCAGATAGCAGGCATCTTGACTTTGCCTGTCTGTCCTCCCTGGGGGGCAAACCCTCATCACAGAAGCTGGAAGAGCCACACAGGGGAGATGGTAGGCACACTCAGGACAGGTGTGGGGTGTTCTGCTGCCTCTTGGAGGTGACTCTGATGACTATACACCATGCAAGCAGAGAAGGTGGACCAGGGGAGCCGGGGCAGCGAGGCAGAGCAAGGAGAGGACCTGGGCATGGCAGGAGGGGGAAGAGGCAGCTATGCCTCAGAACGACAGAGGGTGCTGGGCCACGCTGGCCCTCAGAGGGCCCTGGGGAGCTGCTGTGGAGGGCTGACGCTGTGGGTGGGTGAGTTTTTAAATACTACATAGTTTAGTGTTTCTATCAATAGCACAATGACTAGTCTATGATCGTGGTAAAAATTAGTGGTTGGAAATACCAAATTGAGAAACCCATTCTTTCCCCACTGGGGACTTTTGGGGTTGGCAGTGATAGCATTTCAGTGATCAATTCGTCCATGAATTAGGATGAGTATCTCGTCACCTTTCCCTCCTCCTGCCGATGGTAACTCCTCAGAGCAGGGGCACTGAGGGATCCCCCCAGGGAGGCTGTGTCTGTAGTAGTCAGGCTTAGGTCCCTGCCTGCTCCCTGAGCCCTAAGATGCCAGCAGCTTCCTTTGCCGTCTGTTACCAGAGTGTCTCTTACTGTGGTAGCACCTTGATTAGTGAGAGTCCCTTGTGCCCCTGGCCCAGCAGGGGTCCTACCCTAATTCTCTTTCTCAGGAACTCAGCAAATCCAGCACGGACTCCTCTGCTCCCCTCACCCCAACCTGAGTGCCACCCGTCTAGGCCAGCATTGCAGGGAGGCGTAGGCAACTACTCCACTTACTGCACCCACAGCAGACATTGAAAATTGATCCCAGAGCATTTCCCCTTCCCTTCTCCAGCCCAGAGGACCTCGCTTACTGGCCTCAAAAACACACCTGGCAGCTGCTGACAACCAGCCCATTTGTCACGTGAGGAAAACCGTACACTTTAGCCCTGATGCAAGCTCCCACAAAAAAAAAACCTCAATTCTGGCCTCCTTATTTTGCTTTTTTTGTAATGTATGGTAAAATTAGGATGTTCCCAATCAAAAATCACTTTTTCTTTATTTAGAACTTGAGTGAGACAAGCTAAACTCAGAAAGCAGGTAGTGGGACAAACTGCAGGTCGGACTTTTAGGGGAGGGAGAATGGCGTAGAAAATGCCAGCTCCTCTGCTGAAGGAGTACACCTGGGTTTGGGGGCTGTCAGAGGTGGAAGACTTTCACAGACCATCTTGTTCCAACTTTGTACCCATTTTGCAGATTAGGAGCTGAGGCTTCAGCAGCTCCTATTCCACCAGTGCGCTCAGGAAGTTAGTCCTGGGGACAGGGGAAGGTCTGTTCACCCACTGGGTGTCAGGGTGACACTGCTCAGCACTGGACAGGGTTGAGCTGGAGCTCTGCTGTTAGTGAGCTGCCTGACCCTGGGATGGTTCCCTGACTCCTCCCCCCACCTGTTAGCAAAAAGGAGAGTCAGCTCTGGAGCCTCAGCACCCGTCTTAATACTAGCTCTCCTGGGAGGGGGAGGGGGGCGTCTGTGTAGAGAGAATCCCCAGATTTAGCCAAAGGCAACAGAACCCCCACCACTGCTCCCCCACCAACTTTGGCTTCAACACACAAGGGACTTGACTTTTCTCTCTTTCTGAGAACTCTAGAGAGAGGTAGTTACTGGCTTCATCTCCTCACCCAACCTTGTCAGGGCCAAGGTTTTACAACTGACTCCCTTTCCCTTTGTCACGGTTACTTCTTGGTGCAAGATGGTTACTTTATCTTCAGGTTTTCATCCAGGTTCCAGGCAGGAAGAGCAGGTGAGTGTGCCGAGACTTCCCTTCTTACAAGAAGCTTTCCAGGAAAGTGTCTCTGTCACCTGTGTCATACAGTTCCCCCACATCTGCAGGAGGTGGAATCATGCCCCCCAAATGGGGTCCTTGTGAGAAAGAAGGTTAGGGTGGAGTAGGGTGGCACTTAGATGTCTCTGCCACAGTGAGAGGGGAAGGGAGGGACACTCCTTAGGTGGTTTCTATAACCCAATTGCCAGCCTCATGGGCCCCTCCAGCAGAGGGCCAGGATCAAAGGACTTAAAACCAACCCTCATTGCTCCTTTAACTTTGAACAAAAGAAATGCCTTCTGTCTGTCAAATAAGGAGGAACTGTTTCTTAAAGGACAGGGTTCATCCTGACCCTCTTTGTTTTGGTCCCGCACTCCACTAGTAGAACCTGGAGGCATTCACCCTTAAACTGTTGAGAATGACCATCTGCCACTCCCTGCTACCTGCCCATCCCTGACAGGGACCCTGAGTCCCTCAAGTCCATCCAAGATACTATAGACATTCTTCTTGCAAACAAATATACCAAATGTCACTGCTTGCCGCGTCTGTGTGCAGAGGCAGCCCCTTCAGCTCTCTGTCCTGGCGGTGCCGATCCAGGGCTAAGCTTTCTAACATCTGTGTGTTTGGAATCAGCCCAGGAAATGCTCATTTGTTACAATTTCTTCTTGAACTTGAGGAGCTCTGGGGTACAAATCCTGGAAATAGTCTCTAATGCTGTCCAGGCCAGGCCTTCATTTTCTAGCAGACAATTGAGATCTTGAGAGGGAAAGGGAGGGACTCTGCTAAGGTAGTTTCTATAACCCAATTGCCAGCCCCCCATGAGCACCTCCAGCAGAGGGCCAGAATCAAAGAACTTAAAATCAGTCATCATTTCTCCCTTCACTTCAAACTAAAAAAATGCCTTCTCTCTGTCAAAGTAAAAACAAGGAGGAACTGTTTCTCAAAGGACAGTAAAATCGCAAGCTCTTGGCTTAAGAGCAGACCACACAACAGGGCACCCCGAGCCTTGAAGTACAGTCAGCAGGCCCCAGCAGGCCCCAGCATCTCCCAGCACCTGCCTGCTAGTGGTCATGATAACATGATAGTACCCGAACATCTCGTCCAGACAGGAGACAGCAGTCACATGGTGGGGGCTCGATTTCCCAAAAGGATCCTGGACTTCCTCTCTGGAATGCTTACTTCTGAGCTCAGCAACCAGGGACATGAGGCCAGTCCATTCTGGGCACCTCTGTGGGGATGAGGGTCACAGTCCAGCAGCCTCTCTTCCTCTTCTGATGAAAAAGATAGAGAAGGAAACAAACTGAGGGTTGATAAATGGCCCTAACATCGTACGCCTATGCTATGGCGGCATGGCATGAGCCCAGAGCAGATATCAGAGCGCAGAGAGGGTGAGCGTCCTGCCCAAAAGCAACCAGACAGTTGGTGAGTGGTGCATTTGGGACGTGAACCAAGAGATGACTGCCTCTAAGCCTGATGCCCTTCCACCATGCTGTGAAGCTCTCTTTTGGCCTCAGCTGCTTTTCTTTCTCCTGTAGGCCATAGGCATTTGCTGCCTTGGCAGCTGGTTGGCTGGTTGGTGGGGAACACTGCAGAGCAGGGAGTGAAAGGCCCACTCCCTCCACTGAGTCCTGTCACCACAGAGAGCTGGCCACACCAGGATGCAGTGCTGGGGGACTAGGAAGGTGCTTACTATCTGTCTGCCTTCCTCCTGGAAAAACAGAGACAGGCCACCACTTGCAGGGGCAGGCAGAGAACTGAGTCTGCTTTGTGAGGTCACTGCCTGCTGAGCAGCCCCTGTTCTGCCACGGGAGAAACAAAAAGGCAGTGGCTGTGCGTCCTCCAGAGGTTTTATTGGAGACGAGGAAGTGGACAGGGAAGCGTGCGCGTGCGCACGTGTGTGTGTGTGTGTGTGTGTGTGTGTGTGTGTGTGTGTGTGGCAGAAGCACAGCTGGGCAGCTCTTGCTCCCAGGCTTTAGGCCAGTCTCCTACCCCAGCCCATGGTCTCTCGGAACTCAGGGAGACCACACGGGGTCCAAGGCATTTTCTCTGAGGCCCAGTGTTTTATGTCTTATAGAAAAGTAATTCCATACAGGGTGGAAGGCCAGTTGACCCCTTAGATCTCTGTCATCTGGAAATTTCCTCAGGCTGGCTTGGAAATGACACCCACTCTTTTTCTTATAACAAATAAGCTGCTTTGAAGGAGGCCTAGTTCCCTGGGTCCTAAATTTGACTGTTTTCTCTCTCTCTCTCTCATTGTATGTATGTGTTAGGAAAAATGGCACATTTCCAATACCAGCTTTGGAGGAATGAGTACTTTCCCCTTCCATTTCAAGTTCAAAGGACCAGCCCCCCTCCTTCCAAAGTGTCCAACCCTGAAGGATTTGCTAGTTGAATTTGTCTTCCCTCCCAAGGGAGGGTTTGGGAACCAGAGGACCCCCACACCTCCTCAGAAACCCACCTGGGAGCAACAGCCAAATTCCTATCTCACTCTACCTAAGCCAGGTGATGTGAGCAGACTCACCCCATCCTTTGCACCTGAAGACCTGGTTACAGTAACCTGATACTGACCAGTTGTTGGTGTGGCTGGAACGGTATGGTTCATGCAATGTGGGCCAGCAATGGTATGAGGTGGGTGAGTATGTGTGTGTGTGTGTGTGTGTGTGTGTGTGTGTGTATAGATGCTGCATAAATGGTTTTTGATGTCAGAAGCAAACTAATGTCATTGTTTAAATGCTCTCTTATGTAAACAGTGTGCAGAGGGACCATATTCACTCTTGTCATATTATTTGTGATAGTAAAACATGCATTTGCAATAAGTCAAGCTTTCTGGAAAGGAGGCCTTGGAGCCAAATGACTTGTCTTGGAACACGTGTGTGTTATCTCGGTTCATATCAAGTCCAAAGCTGACTGAGAGCCTTCCCTGCCTTCCTGCCTGTGTAGGGAGGAACACAGGGACCCCCTTGTTTCTTCTCAGTGCTGTATTTTATAGTTATGTTGAAGTTTCCATCCCCTTCCCTTTGTGCAGGTTGGGAGTAGCAGTGTTCTAAAAGATGGTTTGATGTTTTTGTTGTTGTAACATTTTTTTTTTAATTATCTGCTTTATGTTTAGAAATAAAAATCTCTATTTTGGTCTATGAAATATTGTGTGGTTTGGAAATTCTTTTTCTGAAGTAAAGGGGTATTTGAAGAGGTTAGGAGAAGGAAGATGACGTGAGGTTAAGGCTGATTTATTTTTAAATTCTGACTTTCAGTTCACCCTCATTCATACAGAGGGAGAATTCAAGGCAAGAACAACATCAATCCAGTGTGAACCTCAGCATCACCTGGAAGCATCTTGAAAACAATCTCAGCATCTCCCCAGACCTCCTCAGCCACAGTCTGGTGGTTGGGTTTAGGCCAATTGGATTTTTTTTTTTTTTAATTAAATCATAGCTGTGTACATTGATATGATCATGGGGCATCATATACTAGCTTCACAGACCATTTGACACATTTTCATCACAATGGTTAACATTGCCTTCCTGGCATTTTCCCAGTTACCATGCCAAGACATTTACATTCCACATTTACTAACTTTTGCATATACCCTTGTAAGATGCCCCACAGGTGTAATCCCACCAGTACCCCTCCCTCCACCCACCTCCCCCTTTCCGTCTCTCCCTTTCCCCCTTTACCCTATTCTTAGGTTGTAAGTGGGTTATAGCCTTCATGTGAAAGCCCTAAATTAGTTTCATAGTAGGGCTGAGTACATTGGGTACTTTTTCTTCCATTCTTGAGATACTTTACTAAGAAGAATATGTTCCAGCTCCATCCATATAAACATGAAAGAGATATAGTCTCTGTCTTTCTTTAAGGCTGCATAATATTCCATGGTGTACATATACCACAATTTATTAATCCATTCGTGGATCAATGGGAACTTGGGCTTTTTCCATAATTTAGCAATTATGAATAGGGCTGCGATAAACATTCTGGTACAAATATCTTTGTTATGATGTGATTTTTGGTCTTCTGGGTATATGCCCAGCAGAGGAATTACCAGATTGAATGGCAGATCTATTTTTGGATTTTGAAAATTTTAAAATGCACTCTGAGTAGAGAAACAGCAGCTCCAACAGATCCAG
>CAUYPK010150052.1:0-50007 GCA_963574355.1 Loris lydekkerianus | reverse complement strand
ATGTAGTGGTTGTTGTTATCTTAGAGAGACCCACATTCATTTAAAACTCCCTTGGTCTGGAGAACACAAACTAATCAATAAGACAAGAGCAAACAATCCCATTTATAAGTGGTCAAGAGACTTCAACAGACTTAAACTCCTCTGAGGAAGACAGTCAAATGACCAACAGATACATGAACAAATGCTCATCATCCCTAATCATCAGAGAAATGCAAATCAAAACCACTCTGAGATATCACCTAACCCCAATAAAAATAGCTCATATCACAAATCCCAAAGTTTTAGATGCTGATGTGGATGTGGAGAGAAGGAAACACTTTTACACTGCTGGTGGGATTGCAAAACTAACACAACCTCTCTGGAAGGAAGTATGGAGAATCCTCAAAGAACTAAAAGTAGACCTTTCATTTGATCCTGCAATTCACATAACTAGGTATCTACCCAGAAGAAAAAAAAATCATTTTATCATAAGGACACTTGCACTAGAATGTTTATTGCAATTCAACTCACAATCACCAAGACCTGGAATCAACTCATGAATGGATTAATGAACTGCGATATACCATGGAATACTATTGTGATATACCATGGTATACTGTGTATACCATGGAATACTATTCATCTATAAAAAGAAGTAGACTTTACATCTTTTGTATTTACCTGGATGGAGCTGAAGGATGTTATTCTTAGTAAAGTATCACAAGAATGGAAAAGCAAGTATCTGATGTATTCAATATTAGTACGTAACAAATAGATAAACAACTACACGCCCCACCCATATGAGGAAAAAACACAATTATATTAAGTTAGAGGGGAGAGGGAGGAGGGGAGGGATTGGTGTCCTCTGACCTAATGGGCACCATGTAGGGGTTTACAGCACATCTCCTGGATGAAAGGCTCAACTACAACTTGAACTTTACCTTAGAAATGCAAACAATGTAGCGTAATCGTTTGTACCCTTACATTAATCTAAAAGAAAAGTTAAAAAATTAAAAACATTACATTCCTTTGGTCTGGATTGTGAGAGGATAAATACCTTCAGAGGTGCCTGCATGGACGGTCATAAGCCCAGCTGAGGGCCAGAGTGGGGAGAGTTTTGAGTAAAGGAGCAGGCATTGAATTGAACCTGCAGCCCTTGAGGGGCCGGGAGACACCACAGCAAAGGGCACCTGGGGCAGGAATCCAACCACAACAGCCCCAGGCAAGGGTGAGGCAGTGGTCATCCCTGAGAGTTTATTTTCATATAAAACAGACACCTGACAGCTGAGAGGATGAGGAAACCAGGTTTTGAAATAAATGGAGTCTTAAAGGAGTAGCAGGGATGGGGGATGGGGAAGATGGTTTGAAAAGTCAGTCAATAAGTCAGTCAAGTCAGGCCTTACACAGGTAGTTCCAAAATCCCTATCATTTTATTAAAATGAAATAACTTGGGAGCAGTAATAGGGTTGGAAGCTGCACTGACCTGACAGAATCCTGAGGAGACCTCAATAGTCCTTGCAAAGACTAGTGGGTGGGAGTCAGCTGTATTTTCCCAGGGTACCTAGTTCCCCACAGCGCCAGGAAGTGTGAGACCAAAACTCATTCTAGCTTGTCATGAAAAGCTGCACCTGTCATTCAGAGTTCTCTCTCTTACTGTTGGGGGCCTAATGCAGCCACACACAGGAACCCTTTTCCCTCCTCCTCCTTCCACTCCTTCTCCTAAGACCTTGTCAGCCCCACCCCTGATGTTCCCCCAAAGGACCCTAATTCCCCAAAGCCTTCCAGGTAAGCTGTAAAATGTGCCCACCTTAGCAGGTCTCTAACTGACCCGGTGGTGCAGGCACCATCTTTGCACTGCCCAGGTGGGTCACCATTCTCTTTCAATAAACCTGGCCTGAACATCTCTGCTCTGGGCTCATCTGTAGGTGCTGCCACTTACACCTTTCACTTATTTTCACCAGGATTTCTACCAAGGTGAAAAGTGTCTACCAAAGTGATTTTCACAATGTCACCCTAAGTTCAACTTCCTCAACCTCCTGAATCTGTGTTGTTTCCAAGTCTTTGTGTGATCCTTATCACTAGCATTTGTGAACTTCTTGTCTGTTCAATAGTAAATGCTCAATTAATGTCAATTTCTTTCTCTAGGCTTCTAAAGGACACTTGAAATATCCTTGTCCCCAGAGAATTATCTCCTAACTCCTGCAAAGCAGAATATCAGAAAGAACTTAAAGTCGATCCTTTACTTCCACGTAAATACCTGTTCTAGGCTGAAGGTTTATGCCCTTCAAATTTATATGATGAAATCATAATCTTCAATGTGATAATATTATGAGGGGGCGCCTTTTAGGAGGGGATGAGGTCAGGACGGCAGAACTCTCATCAATGAAATTAGAGCTCTTATAAAACAGACCCTGGAGAGATCCTCCATGTGAGGACAAAGGAAGAAAATGCCTTCTGCAAACCCAGAGCAGGCCCTCAGCAGACTGGCTTCTGCTGGCTTCTCTGTCTCTGAACTGTGAGTAATAAATTTTCGCTTTTTGTAAGCTACCCAGTTTTTCCTATTTTATAATAGCAGCCTCAAACTGACTAAGGCAATACCTCTGCCCTGACTGTGTTTGCAAAGGATCTATATTCAGTCATCTCCTTTCATTTACCTGTGTGCGTTTTGTTGACTTAGTATCTCCATTGCCCAGTACATAAAAGGTGCACAAAGAGTGTTTGTTGTAGTGTGGTG
The DNA here is from genome assembly GCA_963574355.1 of Loris lydekkerianus. Classification (NCBI taxonomy): domain Eukaryota; kingdom Metazoa; phylum Chordata; class Mammalia; order Primates; family Lorisidae; genus Loris; species Loris lydekkerianus. The sequence goes on along the minus strand of CAUYPK010150052.1, from coordinate 47,294 downwards.
AGACTCAGACCAGAATCTCAGCTTAGCTTATTGGTAAAGTTCTGTTCGTGTCATTCATCAGAAAGTCTATACAAAAAGTTGTTTCTAACTTTTGGTGTTCGTGTTCTTGGTCTTCCCTCCACATGCTTCCTAATCACTCTGTCTCAGTCATGTACAATTATAAGAGCAACCTCTGCATTCAAATGACTGTGAACTGCTTATATCTGTGTCTATTAAGAAATGCCACCTCATATAGCAATAGGAGGAAAAATACTAAAATTGCCAGGGAGATTTTATTTGCTGTTGTTTATGAAACGTGTCCTAATTAAGACCATCACTCTTATCATTTATTTCTGATTATTTTACTCTAACTGTATGCTTTTTTTTTCTTTTTGAGATAGAATCTTACTTCTGTCACCCTCAGTAGAGTGCCATGGTGTCACAGCTCACAGCAACCTCAAACTCTTGAGCTTAAGTGATTCTCTTGCCTCAGCTTCCCAAGTCCCTGGGACTACAGGTGTCTACCACAACGCCTGGCTATTTTTAGAGACAGGGGTCTCACTATTGCTCAGGCTAGTCTTAAACTCCTGAGCTCAGGCAATCCACCCGCATAGGCCTCCCAGAGTGCTAGGATTACAGGCGTGAGCTATCGCACCTGGCCCTTCTAACTGAATGCTTAAAATAATTCTCCAGTAAGATACTTGTTTTCATCACTCAGAATGGGAGGGAAAATTTCAAAAAAGAAAAGGAATATATAATCATAAGGAATATATAATCACATAATCTGTTTTGAAACGGATCAAAAAATGTAAGTGGATCTTGTGAGATGTATTTATAAAAAATAAACAATAGGAGCACGTACTATGCACCAGGTGTTTCTCTAGCTGTTAGCTTCGAGAAGAGAGACACAAAGTCTCTGCTCCTAAGACCTCTTACAAGGGAGAGGGAAATATTTGTGAGCAAACAGTTGTTCAACAGATGCACTTGTTCTCTCATTCTGTTTGTCCCATGTGAATCCATGGAAGGTGAGAAGATACAGGGCTTAACAGCACTGTGAAGAGGGCCCTTGGCTCTCCGGAGGCCAGTTGGGGAGAGAGGCAGGCAGCTAAAGAGAAGGCGACGGCTGTCCTCTCAGGGAGCACAGCCTGGGCAGGAGAGTGGGAGTGACCAGCCCCGTGAAGGTTTCCATGAGGACAGCGCATACCCTGCCTCCTGCTACTTACATCATGGAAAGGGAGAGGGTGCACAGGAAGGGCTCCCGGCCAGCTGTCTGATGTGGCTTTAGCACAGGGGCCCCTCCCAGCCCTGGAATGAATACCACAAAAAGCCCCTGACCACTGGGAGCTAACAGTCCCTGGTAAGTAACAGGACAGATGAACTGTCCAGTTAGCAGGGAAGAACTGAATTGTGCTGACAATGGGTTACTGCCAATCCCATAGCACACGGGTGGGTGTCAGCTAGGAAATCCTGAAGCCTCCTCAGTCTCTTTATTAGAGTGAGGACTGTTGTGATGAGTGAGTGGACCTGGGTCCATTCTCAGCAGGTGGGCAGCACACAGCATGGCCTTGGTGAACACAAGCTAGCCTGTGTGTCCTTTTGCCGACCGGTGCCCACAGACCACCCCAGCCGGTGCTGTGCCTTGGAGCTCTCTGAATTTCCTCAACAGTGCCTACTTCATGTTGCAGAATGAAGATGGTGGTTTTCAAGAGGAACACTGACTGCAGAGAAGGCACCCTTTCTTCTCGCTAGGAGCAACGCTGTAAGAGGGGGTAGCCACTGCCCAGGTGCTGCTGACCCCCCTTTGCCATCCTCTCTGAGATCAATGGCAGCAGTAGCCAAGGCGGTATATAGATTTTCTCAATAGAAAAGCCTCTAAAACAGAAAAACCTCTAATTGCTTCCCATGAAAACTGCACTTTAGAAGCAGCCCAGTTGAATTAAAGGCATCTCAGGGCTTAATTTAAAGAGAAAATAAGGTTTGCCACAGTAATTAACCAAAAAAGAGAGAAGACTCTTCAAAGAGAGATTCAAATACCCAATGCAGAAGTTAATGGAATTTTTTTTGCTTTTCTCCCTGGAGGTCATGTTGATCTGGCAAATGAATAGTGCGCCTCAGCTCATTGCCATTTCATGCAGCTCACTTCTGCTGCAAGACAATAGGATGTGTCTGTGGAGAAGCACCCCAGGGTATCGCCTCTCCCCTGGGATTTCTTGAGGGGTCCCTGCTTTATTCACCCTTCCCTTTCTCAGCCTAATGACTCCTGAGCATGCAACCATGATTTCTTGTTATAAGAGGAAAGGCATGAAAGAGGTAAAGTCTCCATCTTTCTTTAAGGCTGCATAATATTATAAAACCAGCATATGGTGCCCCATGATCGCATTAATTACGCAGCTATGATTTAATAATAAAAAAAAATAAGAGGAAAGGCAGTGGGGTTAATTTTCATACCACAAGCAGGAAGGTTAAGGAGTGATACTCTACAGAATGGCCAGAAACAGCCAGTGTAAGGAAGAACCAGGGACACCCATTTGCTGAGATCATAGTACCCCATTCAACCCAGAAGTATCCCTAGGAAGCCTGACTGCCCTGCCATCAAGCTTTCATTCAATTATTTATTCATTCATCCCTTATCAGATATTAAATGTACATTTACTATGTTTTATCCACTTTGCCCCCCATCAGTGGTAAGGATATAAATTATACAATCACTGTGGGTTAGGCGTTTCCCAGCTCCAGTCCTCTATAAATCTATCCACTTCTAGTAGGAGCCCAATTATAAATTCTGTCTTTATTATTCCTTTGGGTAATGATTTTTGAGTTAATACATCCTTTCATTTTTTTTCTGGATCTCTTATACTTGACAGTCATTTCAAATATTAAGTTGAGTATTTTCAGGGGACCCTATCCAGTCTCATAGCTTGAACTTATGTCTAAATACCAACAATTACCAGACTGATTCTTCTGCCTTTGTATTTTAGAATTGTATATCCAAATGACTTCTTGCCATCTCTACTTGACATCTAATGGAGCTCTCAAAGTGAACATGCTCAAAACTGAGCTCCCAGTCCTCCCCCCCAAAGAACTTCCCATAGGATCCCCCCAATTTTGATAAATCTGCCTTTTGGCTTGCCCAGTACAAGAACAATAAAGTCATCTTTGACTCTTTCTCTCTCTCATCCCCATATCTAATATATCCACAAATGTTGCTGGTCTTCTGTCTTTTCAGGTCCTGAGCATCACTGCTAGTCTAAGACACCATCCCCTCTTCTCAAGAAATGTTAAAGGTGCTTTCTAACGTGTCTTCCTGAGTTCTCCCTTCCTCCTTTCTGTTTAACAACTTGGAAAAAAATTGGCTCGAAATCTGGCACAGGGTGAGCATTCAGATAACGTTGCTTATTGAATAGAGAATGTTAAGAGATGGCTCACCATTCAGCAGCCAACGCACATTCATGTGGACTTGGTTTACTGGCACTGCATTTCATGAACTTCAACAGAGGATAGTTTGACCATGAAAATCACATCATGCTTTGGGCTTTCTAGAGAGTCTAACTACTCCATGAATTAACTATATCGACTATGCTCCCTCCTTAAATGATGGGCGGGTCCACTCCCTCAACAGGAGATGTTGCCAAGCAGGGACCAGCACCCCTTCAAAGAGGAGAGGCTGCTACATCTTATTTCGATCTGTCACTCATGCGCTCTGGCAGACACTCACTCAGCTCCGGCTTCTGCTCTGTGAATTCTCACTCCTGCTACAGCCTTACACTGCAGACTGACAAGCCATCTCTCTGTCTGTTTTCTGGCTTGTTGATTCCCCCACTTAATTCTAAATCCTAAACAAATGCCTTCTTTTTCTACTTTTTTCCTGGCATTCCTTTGTCTCCTGCTCTGTACTGGATGTCTGAGGATTGTCATTATCACCTAACTCAGTGGGGACATTTCAGGAGACACTGGAGACAAAACACAAACTTCATAGTGAAACTGCAATGTTGACTAATGTGCCAGCTTTGCTGTCATGACTTTCATATCCAGAAGAAAAGGCTTATAAGGGATTAACAAGTGAGGCTGAGAATTTAGAAAAGTTAACAAATGTGTGTAAATTTGCTTTCCGTTACAATTTATAGCTTATAGGACTAGTACTTGGCTACTTTATATAAGGACACAAAAGGCAAGAAAGAAATCATTTACAAACTTCCCAGGAGCTAATTCATAAGATTTTTAAAAATATATTTTTTTTCAAGGGAAGAGTTGAAGTATAATAAAAACATTGATACTTTTTGTAAAGTCCATATCTTAAAATCTGTTGATTTCCATTGTTCTTGATGAAACTGCTAGAATGAAAAAGAAACCCATTATAGATTTCTGAGAAGCCATATTTTCAACATATGCGTTGTTACTACTTATCCATATTTATTCACATTTAATTAGAGCCTCATAGGCATGGAAAATAGCATTTGTTATCTTTGCACATATCAGAATATTTAAAGTCATTTAGAAAATGAACATTACTGTGTGCCAGGAACCATATTAAGTATTGAGAATCAATGGCCAGAAACAAGAAGCAGCAAAGAATTGTGGCAGCCGAAACTTCAATAGATTGCTTCATGCTGCAGGGCTGAGGGTGACTACAGGGAATGCTCCCCAGTGCTGAAGTCTGAGGGTGGCTGTCAGAGGACTGGTGCATACCTGCAACAGCCACCTCGACATCATTCCTGCTTGATGTCTTTTCTCAGGAAAGGCTAAGCTAGGGTTCATGGTTTACCTTATCATAGCAGCTGAACTTAGTCTTATTCACCAGTTTTGTAGTATGTCACTCATAGAAAACCCACATGGTACATTATCTGCTGATTGACTCCATATTGATAAAGGACATAATAAAACTATTTGGAAATCTAAAGAGGAGCAACCAAAATGACAAAGCTACAAGAGCACTAAAACCTTTCCATTGTGAAAGATGAGAGTTGACACAGAATCATGGGTCTATATTATACATATAGAATGGTTTGGTTTGAGCAGAGTGTATTATCAATACCAGACTATTGGAAAAAGAAATAGGATTTGATAAAATTCAGCTCAGCATAGTGGATGTTGGGAGTCTTGTTGGGAACCAGTGACATGGTTCCATTACAACCCAGGCACTGTGGTAACCAAAAGCAAAAGTGAGTGAAAATTGAAAATAAAACTGAAGCGTCACGGGCAGTGTGGAGAGAGAGAAAGCAAATGTAACCTGCACAAGTTTCAGGGTAATAGATTTTATTGAGGAAGAACAAAGAGAAAGTAGAGCACTTCCAAACAGAGTTGGAAGTGGTCCCTCTCATGAAGGGGCAGAGGTGAAAGAGACTGAGACAAAGGCCTGCAGGGGTAGGTAGATAAATGCTCTATTTAAAATTGGCTGCAAGTCTTTCATTGGCTTCTCTGCACCTCCAGGCAGTATTTCCCTTTTCTATTGGTCATTGGTCATTGGTTACTTTATATCCACATTCTTATGGACCCTCCTGACTTCCTGGTTCAGCAGGCCAGGTTTTTGTCCCATTCCCCCCTTGAAGCCCCTCTTTTAGTGTCCCTTCTCAATGGATAGCATACTTCTAAAATAAAAACTACTTCAAGATATGATAAAATAAGTCTACATAGGGAGAGACTTCTGGTAAGATGGTGAAATCAGAGTTACAGGAATCTATCCCCTCTGCCCACCTGCTCAACAATGGCACTGGCAGAATCTATCTGATGCAACTATGATAGAGCTCTGGAGTCCATTGAAGGCTTGAAACTTCCTGGGGAAAACTTGGAGGCAAATTTCAGTTAGTTTTAGTAAACTTGGGTTCTCATGCACTGTCCACCCCTATGGTAGGTGGTTGAGTACATGTTCCTGGAGCAAACTGCACACAGCTTGTGGAAGACAGGATGTACACCAAGGGCCCTTCTTCCAAATATCTGTGCTGTGATAACTGACTGCTGTTTCTGATCGGAACACACATAGAGACAGATGGCCATTGATTTTGCCCCTCCCCTATAATTACTGGCCCTTCTTGCATTGGCTGAAGTAAATTCCAGGAGCTATAAAGAGACAGGACTCTCCTCCCCCTTTATTTTCTCCTTTCCTTTTTGGGGGGCCAGACATTAAAGATTAAGACATTCAAAACCAACTGCATTTATGTGGAAATTTATAAAATGACCATGTAAGCCCAGGGAAAGGCAGAGGCTCAAATATACCTGAGAAGACCTTAAGGTTACACCACAGACCAATCCTCACCACAGAAATAGAATGGCCTACAACAAATTGAAAACAACAACAAAAACAAGAACAAAAATAGCAAACCCTGGGGAAGAAAGAAAGAAAATCTGATTGCCAGGGTTACCATATCATTAGATTCAAATGTCCAATTTTCAACAGAAAGTCAAAAGGCATGCAAAGGAACAGGAAAGTATGGGCCATCTGAAGAGTAAAATAAACCCAACAAAAACTGTTCCTGAAAAAGAACTAACATCAGATCTACTAGACAAAAGCAACTGTCTTAAAGATGCTCAAAGCATGAGAGGAAATGGGAAGAAAGTCAAGAAAATGATATATGAGCAAAACAAAATATTCATAAAGAGAAGGAAAACCTAAAATGAAACCAAAAAGCAGTTCTGGAGCTGAAACTCATTATAACTAAAATAAAAAATTCACTAGAAGAAGTCAAAGACAGATTTTAATAGGAAGAGGAAATAATCAGTGAACTTGAAATTAAGACAGTTTCTAAGTAAGAGAAAGAAAAAATACTGAAGAAAAGTGAATAGAAAGAACCTAAGGGACTATGGAAAACACAATGTTTGAGTATTATTGTACTTTATGCCTCTTTTCAAGTGAGATTATGGAGGCCACAGATGTTTCTTGATACTATTATCAATATCAGAAAGATAATATTGGGTAAGAAGGATTATAGTAATGGTCTCCATATTTATGTTAAATTCCATAGTGTTACCACCCAATTGGGTTCTATTTACCACTGCTCAAAAGGAAGCCAACACTCTGAGACAGACATTGAGACAGCAACAGTTGCTCAGAGAAAGAGTTTAATGTTGCAGGGTGGCAAGCAAGAAGATGAAAGGAATTTTGCAAATCTATCTCCCCAAGAATTGGGGGGGCCAAAAGATAGTTTGGCAGACAAAGAGGGCTAAGGAATTAGGTCGACTGATTGGCTGGAGATGAAGTCATAGAGTTAGGAAGCAGAAATTGTCTTCTTGCTGAGTCACTTTCCAGATAAAGGGTAGAAGGATCTGTTGAGTCAATTCCTAAGTATGGCAACTGGGCCAGTTGGTTTCAATCAGTCCACCTAAATGCACAGTCTGGAAAATATCTCAAAGGCTGGTTTGAGGTTCTATAGTCTTGATGCTATCTATAGGAGCAATTGAGAAAGCTATGAATCTTATGATCATCAGCTATGTGACTCTTGAGTAATAAATAATTACAGAAAAGCAAGCTATGATGGTTTTGTTGTTGTTGTTTGTTGTTTGTTTTTTAAGTAGGCCTATCCCTTTGTAGACTTCAAGCCTCTACCACAATTTTCACCTTGAGACCCTTTATCAATTTTTAGTTTATGCTTAGTACAGTAGAAATACAATTGTTTTGGTTCTTTTAGTGAGAGAAGTTGCCCTTAGAATGTTGTGTTTTGCAACAACGTGAATGAATCTCAAAATACTATATTGAGTAAAGAAATCCTTATTAAAAGAGTATAACTGCAGAATTCATTTACATGAAGTTCTAGAAAAGGCAAGACTAATCTATGGTGGGAAAAAAAATTAGAACAGGAGCTGTTTCTAGAGGGTCGGTTGAGGATGGTGGGTATGGGACATAGGGGACATTGCAGGTGATAATGATTTTCCAGATATTATTTGGGGCTTGAGCTATACAGTTGTATCCTTTTAAAACTCTACACACCATAGCTTTTTACATTGTATTGAACTCTAGTTAATGATATTGTCATGGAAGAAAAACTTTCCATCTTCCCTCTTAGACACACCCACTGGGGGACTATAAATTTAACCTGCTAAAGACAGATTCACAGAAGAAAAGCGTACAGATTTCATTAATGTTTCAGATGCATGAGAGTTTACAGAAAAGAAGTGAAACTCAAACAAGTGGTTCTGCTTCAGGGATTTATATACCATGTTAACAAAGGAAAGGGGGTTTTGGCTTCTAGGGGTGATAAGTTGTGGGAAGGTGACTAGGGGACACTAAAGGAAGATAAGGGTCATTGTAGCTCAGTCTGTTTATGCAGACACATCTTCGTGCCAACTCTGGTATGTCTGGTGATGAGTGGCTCCTGTTTTCCTGTGTGGAAGAGAGGAATAGCTTCACACAGGGAAATACATGCCCTGACATTAGGCAGAAAAGGGGAGGACAGTGGGACCTTCCTGCACATGTTGATTCTTGATCGCTTATGAGTCAAAATAAGCCACACTCAAAACTAACATACTTAAAAGGAAGTATGTTGATGTGTGGAACTTACTTTAAAATGCATCAAAAATAAGATTGATAAATAGGAGGCTTTGATGGATAAATTGGTGTGTAATTTTTTTAAAAAATATAGTAAGATGTTCATGGTAGAATCACTTTTCTGGAGGCTCACGTGGTTCTTATAAGCTTCTGACTTGGTTTCTGATGAATTCCCATCACTACCTTTGTAGCTCCACATCAGACCAGCGTTGCTGGAACTCCACTCAACCTTGATTTTCCTTGGAAGCCTCTGAAGACTTTCCTGAAACTGAACAGGAACAAAGAAGGTTCACATTGCTAGCTTGAGAACAGTATAGTTGAATATCAGGAATTCCTGCTGTTAACATATGTCCTCTGCTATTTCTGCCAGTTCAGGCTCCTACTTCCAGCCCTGCAGCTTCCTCCTCCTGCTCTGTTCAGACCTTACTCTGCAGACCAGTCTCTCCCTTTCCAAGGGCCCATCAAAATAACTTACTGAACAATAACTGTTTTCTCCTTAGAGCAGATCTGTCCCATGGAAATAGAATTTAGTCACCTACGGAATTTTTTAATTTTCTATTAGCCTCATTAAAAAAACGAAGAGAAATGGGTGAAGTCGATTTTCATAATCTATTTTATTTAACCTGATTCATCCAAAATATTTGTATTTCAATGAAGAAGATCAAGGTATGTGACCCCAAAATGTGCTACTTTTGTGCATTGATTATTTTGAGCTGAAGGCAACTGAGAAACAGCAGACACATGAAGAGTCATCTGCTCTCTTTCTCTCTTTCTTCCTAAGAGCAGGTCATAGATCTCCCTCTCCTGTGCCAGGATGGAGAGAGTGACCCTAACACTGCGATGGGGGAGCAGCATCAGCATCAACAAATCTTACTAAAATAGCCCTTACCTACCATCCGTCTCCTCATGTATTTCCTCATCACTAAGCCTCAACCCCTTTCCTCTGTCTAGTCACTTCCCCACAGTTTATCACCCTTTGTTAAAATGGTGTCCAGGCCCCTCAACCTCACCACTTCTTTGAATTTTCACTTCTTTTTCTGTGCAGTACTCACACATATAAAAATATTAACATCAATAATATTTTTATGCCTTTTCTCCTGTTAATCTTTCTTTTATCAGTTGAATTTGTAGGCCCAAGGCACTGCATCTAGCAAGGCAGAAAATAAATACTTTCCTTCCCCCAATAAAAGCAAATAACCAACATAAAAAGTATTAATAAGATGTTTTATATTCATTTTAAAAATCCTTTTTTACTGAATCTTTGAAATTCTGCATGTCTTTTACAGTTACAGCTCATCTCAATTCAGCCTAGTCACATTGGCATATGGGACCATGGTTACCAAATTATACATTGCAGCTCTGGGAGAATTTTACCCATAGTATTGAGAGAGTAAAGAGAAAGACAGAGAGAGAGAGAGAGAAATTTCTGTCACATACATAGAAAGAGTAAATTAACACCTATTGTCCCAAGGAAAAGCACATTCAGGCTTCCTTCTATGTTTATACCGAGTTTATACTCAGTTCAAAGTTCTGGCAATAGGGTGGTTGAATATACACAGAAGCCAGGGAACCTCCTGGAGAGGGAAGAGATTCATGTCCAAACCTTGATGTTTAAATGTCAATATTGCCATCACACCTCTGAAAAACCAAGGTAATTCCATATAAGAAATCTGGCACAAGAGGTCACAAAGTTACCTATAGCACAAGAGAAAGAAAAGTCTTGAATGGTCTTGGTTTTGCTTCAGGGTCTAGATTGTGATAGGAAAAGGTTCATTGTGCTTACAGCATGTGATAATGTTGGAAATGCTCACATTATGAACTTTTCTTGGGGAAAGCATGTGTGGTCAGTGGTGTGTGTGTGTGTGTGTGTGTGTGTGTGTGTGTGTGTATATGTATTACAAAGTGACTGCAGTACTGTAGGCAAGAAGATTTCTTTAGCCTTGAGAAGTCACAGCATACCAGGACCAGGCACACATGACCCATCAATGGCAGGCACCAAACTCTAGAACTAACTTCCTGGTTTGATTTAGCATCCAGAAGTAGAGGGAGACAAAAAGCTCTCTTGGATTTGGCCAAATGGACACTCCAAGGAGTTAAATTTGATTAATTAAAGTAATGTGACCTAAAGCATAACCTCTGCCTATGAAGTGGCTATGTTACAGACTGCTGCTAATGTTGCTCTGCACTTGATAAATGTTAAATGTAAAAACATTGAAGGAAAACATTCTACATATATATTTACATTTATTGCCATGGACTGCTGTGGGTAGGATATCCAGGGGTGGCTTTAGAGACATGAGTGTCCAGGTAGCCCTTGCAGGAAGGGAGACTTCAGATGGGCAGAGGGGTGGACATGATGGGTGTAAGAGGAGAGGCATCGGTCACAGAAAGAGCCATCACCAACCGCAGACCACCTGCATGGTGACTCACAAGGACTATTTGAGCCCATGTGTGTCTGCCTTGACTTCTGAGAGATGAACTGTTGGGGGAAGGAGGGAAGCATTGAGTATTGGTGCCCACAGAAGTTAAATAATGCTTCCATTTGGGCTCTTCATTCAAAACATGTTTAGTAAGGACCTATCAGGAGCAGGGCATGGTGAGGGGCCTCGGGTGGTCAGGGCAGGGATAGGGAGTAAGTCTGAGGCTCCATTAGTCTTCTAAGAACTTGCAGCCAACCAGCGGGGGTAAGATTACAAGCAGGTGGAGTGACTGACACTGAGCAGACAAAACTCAAAGATATGAATGAGCGCCCACAGGAATTTTTAAGGAGAGATCTGTGAGAAATATCCTTAGTATTTAGACCTTCTCTATCTAAGAAAAAAAAAAAAATCATTGCTTTTACTTACATGTTTACCATTCCTTCCTCAGGTATAAACACAATCACTCATGCAGCAGAAACCCTTGGCTATCACTGCTGTCAATAATGAGCACATATTAAATGTTAAGTGGGGATTGATTAGGAAAAAAGATCACAGGGATGTCAAACTGAGTGTCCTTCCAACAAGACAAAAATGAAAGAAAGGAATCTTTCCCACCAGTGTTTTCCCTGGAGGGCCGGCCCAGAGTTCAGTACCTTCACTGAAGAAGGGTCCCCTTCTGACAAGAGCAGGGCTATAAAATTCATGTGGTTGTGCTCAGCCTGGGTTCTGGGGAAAAGGATTTATGAGCAACACACACAACGTGACCATGACTCTTTGAAGTCCCATTTGAGGCTCCACCTTGAAAAAACTTCAGTGACGGGGTCAACCTGAAATCATAATGGAGGGTGATGGGGAGCTGATTCTCAGTTCAGAGCTGTCTCTTGTAGCTAACACCCCTCTGGGCCTATGTAAATTTAGATTGGGGGGGGGGAAGGATAGAGGACAGAGGGATGGTGGGATTAGGAGGCACCTGCTGAAGAAGGATGGCTGCATGTTGATGGTACAGTCTAGGAAATGGGTGTCTCGTGCTTTAGTTTGCTCAGATTGCCATAACAAAGTATCCCCCAGAATCTGGGGCTTAAACAACGTAAATTCATTGTCTCCGTTTTGGAAACTGGAAGTTTAAGATCAAGGTGCAGGCAGGGCTGGTTTCTTCTGAGGTTGCTCTCCTTTTCTGTTTTTGCCAATTTCTCACTTTGTCTTCATATGACATTCCCTCTCTACCTCTGTGTGTCCTCATCTCCACTTCTTGTAAGGACACCATCATACTGGATGAGGACCCACCCTAATACCTCATTTTAGTGCAACTACCTATTTGAGGACCTTATCTCCAAATACAGTCACATTCTGTGCTACTGAGGGTTAGGACTTTCACGTAAATTTTCAGAGGACACAATTGAGGGCATAACGTGGGGGTGTTCACTGTAAGATTTTCCAATTTTGCTATAGGGTTAAACAACTTCATGATAAAATGTTGGAAAAGATTTAAATCAAGCAAATTTATTTCTTGTTTATAATTCTTCTGGACAGTTTGGCCAGGGAGAAGACCACAGCCTGTCATCCAAATTGAAGAGTTTTCTAGATTTCACTCATTCTGTGTCAGTTCTTGTCTCTCCAGCCTCCCTCAGCAGAAATAAGAGTCTGGGCTACAGCATTTTGTATTTTATTAACAGCAGCTGCTAAAAATCTCGTAATACTGGGTTCAGCATCTTAGTATCCCTAGGTGGTGGAGACAGATAGTATCAATCACCATCACAGTCTGATGGCCACAGTTCCTCTATTCAAAACGAAAATTCTTCAATAAGACTCAGCTCACTCGGCAGCACCCGTAGCTCAGTAGGTGGGGTACCAGCTACATACCCATACACATGGGTTCAAACCTGGCCCAGGCCAGCTAAACAAAAATGACAACTGCAACAAAAAAAAAGCCAGGCGCTGTGGTAGGCGCCTGTAGTTCCAGCTGCTTGGGAGGCTGAGGCAAGAGAATCGTTTAAGCCCAAGAGTTTGAGGTTGCTGTGAGCTGTGACATCATGGCACTCCACCCAGGGCTACATAGTGAGACTCTGTCTCAAAAAAAAAAAAAAAAAAAAAAAAAAAGACTCAGCTCACTCTCACCTCTAAAAACACTTGACAGCCATGTGGGACAGGAAGAAGGCTGCAAAGGGCAAAGGCAAGCCCTGAGAGAGAAGCATGTGAATACAGGACGGAGTTTGCCTACAGCTCCTGAGACACAGGAACTGGGAGGGCATGAAGGGCTCTAGGATTGGAGCAGGGTCGGACTCCCCCCTGTGTCTCCTCTGCATCAAATGCCAGGCAATCCCAGGGAGATACGTTCTCAGAAGAGCTCAAAGAGTCTGTCATGTGTTTTCTTCTTACTGATTTTAAACTTCCAAAGCACATTTGTCTAGAATCACACATATGATCCTTTGTGAACTCATTTTCTAAAAAATAAATTTCACTTTTACGTATCTGGAAATAAAAATCACACAGATGAAGTTAGGATCCAATTAGTGTCCTGAGCTATCTATGAGTATGTAGCAAGTTTGACACTTATGAATTGGTACATGGCAGGGTCCCCTGCTGCTATGTCAAGGTCACGGAAGTTTTCACATTGGGGGAGAATGGAGGAGCTGGGACGGGGAGAGGGGAGAGCTACCTAAAGCGTCTCAGCGGGCTGCTCAGTGTGACCCCCAATTTCCAGAAACATCTGCACACATGGTAAGTTCAGAGCTTAGGGTTGCCTCTGTCTGCTTTCAGTTCCTCAATAAAGGGTGATGGAAATTGAATTTTAGTTATTTTTGTTTTCCATGTAGTGTCCTCTATAGACTAACCATACCAGAAAGAAAATGGATACACTACATGGCTTCTGAAGAGGTCTAAGAAATTGATGGGAAAGCCAGAGCTTAAATGTTTCCCTGCTCATCAGCTTGTAGTGACCTTGAGGAAGGCAGGCTTTCTGTTGGAGTTGGCATCTCTGCTAATTGAAGATGACAGTTTTAATCTATGTCTTAGGAGAAGTGAGAGGAAGAAAGGGCTCCAAATATCCCGAATGTCACAGTCTGTGACATGCCAGGCAATAAGACCCACATGATATATAGGACACAGATAACCTTTTTTAATTATTATTAAAAATAAGGGAGAGTTTAGTGTACCACAGCACAGAAGAAGACTTCAAGACTTCAAGTGTCATTTGCTGAGCATTATACTCAACCATTTTACTTGGTTTGGATGAAGTTTATTGAAAACATATGAACAAACACTTGGGGACCACAGATGTTAGGGGTGTACTTGGAGGGACACACTCAGATTATATCATAAAGGATGCTTCATGAAAGGATCATTTGTGAATGTGTGAGCATGGTGTTAGAGACCCTGAGGGGCAGCACAGGACCTAGGGCACCTCTGGGACTGAATGGCCAAAAGGAGGAGGGGTTACTCCAGCCCAGAGAGGGCAGCTAGAGAGGGGGCCAGCTGAGAACAGTGGGACCCCCTCTATAGACCAGGGTCAAAATACAGACTGTAAGCAAGATAAACAAATGCCCCAACCTCTTTTCCCCCCTCACACCATCTTTGCCTATTCCACTGTCCCAGGTCAATAAGAAGCTAGAGGCCAGGGAAAGCCATCCATGCTATCCATGTGACCTGACTTGCAGACTTGGAGAGGAGGGTCTGTGATCAGCACAGACTTTGAAGGAGTCCATTGTATGGTTAAGAACTTAAGCTTTGGCTGGGCACCCGTAGCTCAGTGGTTAGGGTGCCAACCACATACACCAGGGTTGGTGGGTTCGAACCCAGCCTGGGCCTGCTAAACAAAAACAACAAGAAATATAACCAGGCTTTGTGGTGGACGCCTGTAGTCCCAGCTACTTGGGAAGCTGAGACAAGAGAATCACTTAAGTCCAAGAGTTAGAGGTTGTTGTGAGCTATGAAGCCACATCATTCAACAGAGGGCAACAAAGTGAGACTCTGTCTCAAACAAAACAAAACAAAACAAAACAAAACAAAACAAAACAAAACAAAACAAAACAAAACAAAACAAAAACAAAAAACCCATAAGCTTTAAGTTTTTAGTATCTGCTTACAACTGGTCCTGGTTCCCCCACTTAGAGGAGTCTTATGAGTTATGCAAACATTCATCAAACTGCTGATAATACTGTCACAGAGTGAGCCAAAAATAATTGAACATTTATAAAAATTGTGCCTGAGGAATGAGGCAGGAGGAAGCAGTAACCATTTACTTTCTTTCCAGAGGGATTCCCCTGATGGGAACTTCCTGTCAACTAAACTAATGGGGGAAGAGACTAATGATATCTGCGAGGAAGATGAGACTTGATTTAGTGAATGTTATTAGCAGAATGTCCCCACCCAGGGAATAATTTTTAGTAAATAAACCCAGAATCTATGAAGCAAGGCTCCCCAGGGACAGCGTCACATAAGCAATACAACTCCAGAGAGTTAACATTCCATCCCTCCCCGTAAGGCCTTCTCAATGAACCTCACTTGAAGCGACCTGGCCTGTGAGTATGTCTCTGACTTGGGAAGGAGTAACCTGAATGCTGCCTAAGATACCTCAGACCTCTGTCTCCCTCTCTGTGACTCTGAGGGACCTGAGCCCAGAATTACCTGGAAAGCTTAGTACGAAATAAGATCTCTCCTGTGGGCGAGGCTGATTTGACAAGCAAATCAGAGCAGAGCCAGGCAGCAGAGGGGAAGGGGGGTGTTTAGGACACAGACTTGAAGGTCATGCAGATGCAGGTTTGCATCTGAGGACTAGAGCCTTCTTGGATTTTGCACCCTGGTCATGCCTCACCCTAGTCCTACCCTAAATGTTTCCCTCGTGTAGCTCATGCAGCCATCCGTGAAGCTCTGCCAGTGACTCTTATAATCTTGCAGATGCTCCGTGGACACCCCCTCCTTCCTGTGACTGCATCAGGCCTGTTGTCTGGCTCCTGCCTTTTCACTGTGTGCCCCAAGGAGCAGTGCCAGCTTCACCTGAAAAGTCGCCGGCCCAGGAAAGCATCATCTGCATTCCAACAAGAATGTGGCTGAGTGGGGTAAATATTGATGTCTGAGAAGCTCTGCTTTGACTCCCTGTGGCCTCTGTGACATAGTAATGGTTGAAATGGCAGTAACAATTTGGGTCTTCATCATCCCAAAGCTGGGCTGGGAGGTGATCGTTAGTGCAAAGCACACGTATAATTGTTCTTGATGACCTTCATATAAGAGCTAGTTTCCCAGGCACGGATTTGCTGTGATTTGAATGTGTCCCTCAAAAAAGTATGTGTTGGAAACTTAATCCCCAGGTGGGGCCCAAGGAGTGGTGACTAAGCCAAGAGTGTGGAGGGTGTGGGTTAAAGCCAAAATTGCTCTTGTGAAAGCAAGGAGATTTTGGCCCCCTCTTGCTCTCGTTCGCCCTCTCCTGACCTTCCACTTTCTGCCATGATACGATGCAATAGGAAGGCCCTCACCGATGCAATAGGAAGGCCCTCACCAGAATCTGGCCCCTCCATCTGGGACTTCCCGGCCTCTGGAACTCTGAGCTGATAAATGTCTACACTTTGTAAATTACCTAGTCTTGGGTATCCTGTTGTACCAGCACACAATAGATAAAGACATTTTTTAATGTGCTCGATTGCATTTATATCTCTGTGTGCCTAACTCACAGGGCTGCTGTTGAGAGAGAAGGAGTCAACAGAGGCACAGCACTCGGGGTGACACCCAGGGCTGGGAAAGCACCTGCCACCATCGCCTCTTAACTGCGTTAGGTGGGTCAGACACAGCAAGGGAAAAACTGAGTTCTGTGTGCCACTGATTTGAGTGAGTGAACTGAGAAAATGTAGCCAGCAAATGTTCTTGACTTTATGCTCCAAAATCAAAAGCATCTGACCCTATTCCCAAATTGATGTGCTTGTCATTATACTTAAAGAACCAAGAGCTAAATGAGCCAAACAACCACCACTAATGGCACTGCACCACCAATGGGCGTAGTTTATATGTTTGCACATCTGTGTCTGAGGATTATGGATATGCAAAGGGGATTTGTTGGATCCCAGTGCATGTTTTTCTGCCACTCTGTACCAGAAACACAGATATATAAAGGGATATTTTAAGCCATTCATTGTTGGTTATGAAAGTTCTAGGAAGTGGAGGAGAGAATTCTCTGGCTTTCTCTGCATAAAACCTGTCTATGACCTCTTGATAGTATAGGATGCCTCAAGTTTGGCAGGAGACAAGCAGAACAAAGTCAGAATTTTTTATTTTAAAATTGAACTTCATGTGTCTATTCAGTTGTGAAGGTATTGTATACAGTCTTTTATGACTGTGGAGAGTTAACAGACAGTTAAGGGGGCCATATCTAATTTATTTATAATTGTACCAGCAGGTTATTTTAGGCAGGGTTAATGTTGGTGGATACAATGTTTTATGATTCCTCCCAATCAGACTTGTAGCTCAAGTATCGGGATGTATAATTAGCAGCTCAGGTAAGTTCTAGTGTTGACATTTAGTTTTCCTTCAAAGAATTTTGAGGCTCAGCCAGGGCACTATGTGTTTATGGTCTCCTCACGATTTTAGTACAGATACACACTGGGTCATTCACAACATGTCAGGAGCCTCATAAGGTAGGTGTTGATGCTGATGAAACTTCTTGAAGCTGTGAATTACTAAGAGAATGAGGAATGCTATTTCAAATACCAGTTTCTGAACCTTAGCATTCATATTAATTGCATGTGAAAGCAAGACCCTTAATTTTCAGGAAACTGGCTTGAAAAACCACACAGTAGATTACCAGTGAGATCTTCCCTTGTCCTGAAGGGTCATAGTGTTAACACTTAGCTCCTCAGAAGAGCCCTGGTATCACTTCAGGGAGGGGCTTTTTTCAACACTGTGCATGAGATATGTTACATTATATTAATATAAATAAAAGTATTTTCTAAGAAAAATGCAAGATAGTTTTAAAAAAATCAAAATCCAGGACTGGGTGCAGTGGCACATGCCTGTAAACTGAGCACTCTGGGAGGCTGAGGTGGGTGGATTGACTGCGCTCAGGAGTTGGAGACCAGCCTGAGCAAGAGCAAGACCCTGTCTCTACTGAAAATAGAAAAACTAACCAGGTGTTGCAGTGGATAACTGTAGTTCCAACTACTCAGAAAGCTAAGGCAGGCAGATCACTTTAGCCCAGGAGTTTGAGGTTGCGGTGAGCTATGAATTCATAGCTCTCGAAGCTGGGTGACAGAGTGAGACTCTGTCTAAAAAAAAAAAAAAAAAAAAAAAAAAATTAAATGTAGAACAAATGAACATATTAGGAGAGTTGGGTGTGATTTGGGAGAAGGGGTGACACCAAGATCAATTCCTGAGCATTCACTAATTTGTGGCAAACTTAAAAGAACAAAAACAAAAATAAAAGATCGTGAAATATGCAGACTGGAGTTCAGGTTTGGAGTTTCATTTTCAATAAATTGAGTTAAATTCCCAAAGAACTTCAAGTTAAGCTGTTTGATATGGCATTCAGATTTTGTAAAAATTTGGGCAGGAGACTATAATCCTCGCACTCTGAGAGGCTGAAATAGGAGGATTCCTTGAGCTCAGGAGTTCAAAACCAGCCTGGGCAAGAGTGAGACCTGGTCTCTTTTACTAAAGGTGGAAAAATTAGCTGGGTGTGGTCTCAGGCACTTCCAGCTACTCAGGAGGCTGAGATAGTAGCATCACTTGAGCCCAGGATTTTGAGGTTGCTGAGAGCCAGGCTGAGGCCATGACACTAGCCTGGGAAACAGAATGAGACTCTGTCTCAAAAAAAAAAAAATGGGTAGGAGATGCTGATAGAAGATGACAAAAAAGATTTTTTTTTTTTTTTTAAGTGGAAGCCCTGAAGGCTATGATGGTGTGAAGAAACCATTTCTAGCCTTGCTCCTTTGCCCAAGCCTGTGGGTATCTCCATAGCACCACAGGAGTCTTAAGCATAACTTCTACCTGTCCCGACCAAGGGACTCGTGATGTGAGCCTTTGCTCAGAAAAAGAAGTGGCATTTCTTGATTCCTTCTTATCTGCCTTCTGCTCATTTGAGGAAGAGAACTCAAGTTGCTAAATACCTCCGTAGGTTGTGCAGCAGACCTCTGGCACACCTAGGGAGGGCTCTTCATTTCCTCTCCTGAGCCCATGTCTCACTAGGAGATCTCAGTTGGGAGTGAGGCCCAGAAAGTGAAGAGTGGCAGTTCAGTAACCACAGCAAACTACAACAATTACCTGAGACCAGAAAAAGATTCCATTATTAGATAAATTATAACCAGTTTACTGGAAAACTTCTCCTTTCATGAAGAGAGATTGATGTGACCATATTATTATTTCTCCTAATTGTCAATTAGAGGGAAATCAAGAATCACATCTAACACTGTTTGCTGCAGGAGACCACGTGATAAGTGCTTGGACTTGGAAGAACATGCCAGTGAGGTGGCCGTCATTTATATACCCACACCCCTTCCCCTTATTTAATAATTATGAATGTGAGCACACATACGCATTTTCTCACTCCCTGCCCGCTACTCACACACAGGCTGCCATGTCCTCACCTATAAAACTACCACTTTTTCGTTTTCATAGACAGACAAGAGTAAAAGGGCATGAAAAAACACAGGATTCTGAGAGTCGCCAAATCTGCCAATGCGTTCTGATTGAGTTCTCGGCAGGGTCTAAAGACAAAATTATAACAAATTTAGTTTAAAGATCTTAATTGGCCTATATTTATGATCCTAAAATCAGGCAGCACCACGTCCTAGAAAACTGAATCAATGTTCTGATGATCTGAGCAGAGGATTTGGCTTTATAGACGAAAAAGGGCTGAAGAGGGCAGAAACAGAAAACAAAAAGCACATTGATTGTTTCAAAGTTACTTTTCTTATAGGGTAAAAAACAGAGGGGACTTCTTTCACTATACCAACTCAGCTTGACTGTAATCTTCTGTGTTTTAGGAAAACTGGCCCATTTCAAAGTTCAATTTGGTTATGTGGCACTTAGTACCAGTGACTCCATTCTGGTTTGGTCTGGTTCACTGGGGCCCGGGGTCCTATGAAACAGTGATCTCTCATAAACTTCTCCTCCCAGCAGATAGCAAAATGCTTCATCCTAATCCAGCAAAGGACCTCAGTTGGGAACCGAGTTGAATGTTGTAGCTTTCTTTTACACTGGTGATATTCCCATTGCAGAGTGGTATTTTTGTATGTCCTAAGGTTTTACTGCAAAGAAGCAAGAGCTTCGAATTCTCCATAAATAAAATGTATCTAATGAGTGGAAAACTACTTTTGCCCAGAACTAAAATTATGTACCACCAGTATACACCGACCTTGGGAAGGCCTTTCATGACTTTAAATGTAGAGTCAATTTCATTTTCTTCAATTAAAGTGGCAGTCTTCCAACGCTTTTTATCAGTTGGCAGTGAGTGCAAATTCAGCACTTATTTTCTTGGTTTAGCTGAAAGCTCTATACCCTGTTTTACACTAAAGATTTAGTAAAAATGCTTCTTTGAGGGAAATGACTCATTTGAATGTCACTAGGAAAAGTAGAGACAATTTCAAGAGTATGATTTTTATTTCCAAAAGAGACCATTACATTACTTTGCATGGTTAATGAGAATGGAATCATTCCAAAATGAATGGACATTTTATTTCTAAATTTAAAATTCTTTGAATTATCAAAAATTCCCCATTACTTACCTCATTTATCCTTTTTTTTTTTGGTGGAAACTATATATTTTTCCTCAGTTGATAGTCTCAGTTTTGTATTAAATATACTGCAGGAACAGATCTTAGCTCCAAGGTACCAATTTAGGTTTTCTTTCCATTAGGATTAATTCGTTCATACTCACTTTATTCCAATAACAAATATGGGGACAATGTCCAAGGAAACATTTTCATCCTTATTTTTTTCTTTTTTTTTTTTTTTTAACATTCTTCCCATTACTTTTCTCCCACTCTTAGTACATAATTAATCCTATTTTAAAATCATGCAATCCTGTTTATATTACCTTAAAAACCTGTGTCTGTGTCTACTCCATAAAGCTGTAGTCACTAGTTGTGTGATGGCTGTTGTGTATGAAATCCTGACCTGGGTAGGATCTCCTCTGCTGCCAGGAGATCTCTGCAGCCTCTCTGGAGGTTGAGGGGGTAGGGGGGGTTCAGGCCCTTTTTCCTGGAAGGAGTCAGTGCTTCCCACTCCCAATCTCCTCCAGGGACCTTTGATGGTCACCTAGGCAAACCCCACAGCTTTTGACATTCTTAATTCCCACATATCCAACCCTGGCCTCATCATGTACAATCATTGCATTAAAGAGATTGTGTGGCCCTATTTACTGTCACCAAGTATGGTCTTCCCCATGAGCTGGGGGTGATAAAGAATTATCAAAATGAGTAAAAACTCTTTAACCTGTTCTCCTTCTCCAAAGTAGCACCAAAAATTCCCTCACATATTGTGATAACCTGTCAGACAACATAAAGTCAGGGTGGCCTTCTCTCTTGGGGTTATACACTGATCCCTGATTCTAAATGGCGCCAGTTACTCTCACACAGGGAGAGCCCAAGTTTCCCTGCTTCTTGCCCATCTGGGATAATGTTTTTCTAAATTCCCAGTGCTTTTCTCCTGTTGTTCTCATTGACTTGATTTTGATTTTTTCAAACACCCCATGATCTGCTTCATCCTTTATTGCCTATAGATAAAGAAAGGCACTGTAGGCTTCACACGGGAAGCTCAGCCAGGGTGAGCTTGATTAAAATCATTCCCAACTACTGGGGTCCAGAGGGAACAGATTTTCTTTACATTCTTTTATTCTATTAACACATTTGTGTATTTTTTTCTAGTGTTTTCCATTTTTTTGTGTGAATAAGAGTGTGTTTTCCCAATTGAGTCTGTATTATATACTCACCTTGTACCTCGGGATTTGCTTTTGGTTTTGTTTTTAAGATTTATATTAGGAGCACTTCTTCATGTCGTTAAATAATTTTTGAAAGTCAGATCCTTTGAAAATCTGATTTTTCAAACTTTAATGCATAGTGTTTGATTTTATAGGGTTACATATTTGTTATTGAATAGTTATTTTGTTTTCTACATTTTTATAAATGATTCCAGCAAAAATATTTATATAAATATGTGAATGTAGCTCTACTTAATTATTTCATAAATTTATTTTATCAATGAATTGTATTATATGTGAAAAAAAGGACAAATGAGGTAAGTAATGGGAAATGACCCCAGCCCCCCAAATTGCCATGGCCCCTATGAATATTCTATTTTACATAGCAAAGAGGACTTTGCCGGTGTGATTAAATTAAGGGTCCTGAGATAGGGAGTTATCCTGGGCGGTTGGAAAGAAGCAGAGCTGAAAAGGCAGGAAGACGGTTCTCCCCCAGCCTATGGAGGGAATGCTGCTCCACCAACACCCAGGTTTGAGGCCAGTCAGACCCATCCTGGGATTCTGACCTCCAGAACTGTAAGATGGTAAGTTTGTGTTGTTTTAAGCCACTGGGTTTTGGGAATTTGTTACAGCAGCCAGCGAATACTAATGCAGTGTCTGCCACATCCTGACTTGCCACTCCAGCTCTTTTCACATTGTCAACATTTGCTCTTTAACATCTGCTAATGTCCTTTTTCCCCCTACTTTTTTTTCTGCCTGAATTTCTCTGAAGACCTCTAAGCTCCAAGCGACAACACCATTCCCTCAGCAGCTGTGTTTTGTTCCCTGTCCTAGCATTCTCCCCATCCCCAGTCTTGGACTTGAACTAATTACTCTGGACCCTCTGGAGGATAGAGCTGCCCGGGGCATGGGAGGGGCTCAGCTTTGCCTCTTTGCTTTAAACACACCTTGCACTTTCTATGCCTCCCCTTCCCAAAACTGTCTGTTCTCTTGATTAATCAATCTTTTTCTTTGCATGATAACCTGAGAAAAGTACACTCCTTCCTGAATGTCCCATTTTTCATATTTATGCCACTGGATAAAGGATCTGTCTCTCCCTGGCTTTCTTAAAAGTGATCACTTTGGTGTTATTCACTTGCTGGGTTTTAAGGTGGGGTGTGGGTATGTATACATGTAATATAAACCTTTTGTCTTTTCTTCTAAGATTTAATCTTTAGCTGATTAACTTCAAGTAAGAAATTTCCCATCATCTAAGTCTAAATATATTCTCTGCTACCCAAACCTCTTCTTGCTAAAGGATGTCTATGTCATATCCATTCTCTACCTTCCTTCTCTCTGTTCTTCTTCTGATCAGCCACATCTTTTGTTTAAGGTATAGTTTATTAACCCATTCATAGCTTGAAGGGCACTTGGATTGTTCCGCATCTTGGTGATTGTGAATTCAGCTGCAATAAACATTCAAGTTCAAATGTGATACTATTCAGCCATAAAGAAAGATGGAAGCTTCACTTCTTTCATATTTACCTGGATGGATTTGGACAACATCCTCTTAATTAAAGTAACACAAGAATGGACAAGCAAGTATCCAGTGTATTAGATACTAATACGATAAACAACTACGGGTCCATATGAGAGAAAAACACAATTAAACTCAAGAAGGCAGAAAGCAGAAGGGATGAACGGGAGCGGGATTGGTACAATCTTACCTAATAGGTACAATATAGCAGTATATGGAACATTTCTTGGGTGAAAGGCTCAGCGACCACTTGGACTTTACCTAACAAAACCAAACAATGTAATCTAATTGTATACATTTTTGTAATAATAATAATAAAAAAAAGTCGAGGCATACACATATGCTCAGGCCAGACTTCTAAAATCTCATCTTTTGCTAAGACTCAAAGTCATCTGAGTCTGAATATCTGTTCTCTGTGTATAAAGCTTGATTTCTCACAAGGGGAGTAGAGGTTTCCTTTCTCAATCTGGTCAATTTTTCAGAAAAGCAATTGGAACACACATTTCAAGGCCCTTGAAATCTCAGAGCTTTGTCTCAGAAATTCATGAAATAAATTTCATAAAGTTAAAATTTCATAGGAGTCATGACAATATTATTTTCCTAGTCATTCATAAAATAAATTTATGAAATAATTAAGTAGAGCTATAGTCACATATGTATATAAAAGTTTATGCTGGAATTATTTATAAAAAAAATGTAGAAAACAACTACTCAATAACAAATGTGTAACCCTATAAAATCAAACACTGTGCAGTAAAGTTTGAAAAATCAGATTTTGAAAGGATTGAACTTTCAAAAATTATTTATTGACATGAAGAAGGGCCCCTAATACAAATCTTAAAAACAAAACCAAAAGCAAATCCCAAGGTACAAGGTGAGTATATAATACAGGCTCAATTGGGAAAATACACACACTCTCATTCACACAAAAAATGGAAAACACTAGAAAGAAATACACCAATGTGTTAATAGTAGTTATCTCTGCATGGTAGTAGTAAAGGTGACTTGTTTCTTTCTTAATGTTTGCTGTATTTTCCCATTTCTCTGCAATAAAATCTATAACTTTATAATCAGGAAAAACAAAATTAAACAAAGCAGTTCTTTAAATGACAGGCAGTTCTTTTAAATGGCTAGTGAATAACAGAGCAGAATAGAGACTGCCTGCTTGGGGTCCTAATTGTGGCTCCAAAGGCCACAGTCTGTGGCAAGGGCTTGAATGGTGCCTGTCCCGTGGTCAGTCCCAGAGGATGTTCTGACTATAAGTGTAGTGGACACTCTTAGGTTGCAAGGCCAGTACCTCCACCTGCACAGGTGGGTGATAATCGCAAGGGTTGCAGTGGCTTCCCATCAAAGGTGACCAGTCCAGGCAGCAGCAAACCTCTGGTCACGCTGGCCAATCATCATTTTCCTCCAGGAATTATGGAAGTGAGCCTGAGAAAGGGGTTGGTCAATCTTGAGTGCCTGCCGGGTTTGTAATATACCAAATTGAGAACTATTAGATTATTTCCCTACTTCTTCCTCACTCACCCACAACCTATACCAGGGGATCCAGGTATATTCATGTACATCTCATCTTCATATATGGAGTAGCAATAAAGTCTGCAAACACAGATAAAAGTGTTTTATTAGTGTTGTGATATCAATAAATACAAGCTATGCATTATAAAAGCATACATATTATATAAATATGTATGAGACTTGCTTCCAGACTTGGTGACCAACCTGTAGAATGCAACAGAGAAAAACAGAAACAAAGAACTCCAGATGGCATTTGAGGGGGCAGGTTTGTGTGGTCCAGATGCTTGGCTCCCCTCCTGCATTAGGCTACTGTTCACCTAAACTGATCTAGGCATTTGCAGCCATTAAACCCTATTGCATGCAAAATCTTTTGAGGCTGCCCAGATGGAGGAGCCAGAGCAGCAGAGAAAGCTCAAAAGGGACGAGCTCCCCACAAGGTGTCAGGGGCTCAGGAGGAGATGGAGGACGAGGAGACAAAAGTCCAGGGAGCAAGGAACTGACCAGAACATACTGGCCAGCTGCTGCTTATTCATAGAAGACTAAGGGATTACCTG
Source organism: Loris lydekkerianus (assembly GCA_963574355.1). Lineage (NCBI taxonomy): Eukaryota > Metazoa > Chordata > Mammalia > Primates > Lorisidae > Loris > Loris lydekkerianus. Next base: position 21,934 of record CAUYPK010150052.1, on the reverse strand, counting down.
AGCAACACAAATCAAGACTGCAAGGTCTTTGTAACCAGAGCCTGGTTTGACAAATTCCTCCAGGTTCAGGAATCTGCATTTCAACTTGAGCTCATTCATTTAAGACGTCAGAAACAGTCATGAGACTTCAAGAAAATCAAAATTATATTGTGTGTGAACACTGTGGTCTGTTAAAAGATTTTTTATAAACATTACTAGTTAACAATATGCTAACTCAACTTGTTCATGGGTCTTCTTTGAGGCTATACAAACATCTGGTTCTCCTTAAACTTCTGCCCACTAGTTGTAACATCTATCAGCAGGTCCCAACTGCTGCAAGTATGCCTGCGGTGCTTTCGTTGGTCATTTTCTAGTTCCTTCATTGGGATTACATAGTGGGATATAATTATTTGTATTTTATTGCTCAAATTGTTTCACTTTAGCCCGCTGGAAACTCTTTTAGATTGGTTCTTATGTCCTTTCAACCTGCTTTCTTCTTTCTTTCTCTCGCCCCTTCCTTCATTTTCTTTTTAGCATTTACTTACTTCCTGTGTCAGAAGACAGAGGACCCAGGCTCATCTTGCATTGTTTCTGCCCCAGCCTTGGACAATGAGTCAGTGGGGTTGCTGTTTAAAAAAAAAAAAAAAAAAGCACAGACTGGGTGCCTCAAACAGCAGACATTTATTTCTCATACTTCTGGAGAGAGGTTAGAAGTGCAAGATCAAGGTGCTTGTAAGGGAAGTTTCCTTCTGAGGCCTCTCTCTCTCTTAGCTTGTAGGAGGCTGACATCTGGGTGTGTGCTCCCATGATGGAAAGAGAGAGAGAGAGAGAGAGAGAGAGAGAGAGAGAGAGCCCTCTTGTTGTCTTTTATTATACATCACCTCATCAAACACAAAGGCCAAATACTAAATACTATCATGTTAGGGATCAGGGCTTCAACATAGAAATTGTGGCGTAGGGGACACAAACATTCAGTCTGTAACAGTGGAAATCAACCACTTCTCCGAGGACCTCTTGTTTCTTTTATTAGAAAATGATACTGTATTCAAAAACCAAGATCTGGGTACTAGGAGTGGTGCTTGCTATTACAGTATTGCTACTTCTAGGCCTCTCTGCAGGAAGAGTTGGGAAATATATGTACATGTAAATATACTAACCCATGTATACACACACACAATTGTTAATTGATTTACCAGGAGATTTTATGTTTCAAAACAGTTTTTGGTCCACAGCACAACTGAGTGGAAAGTACAGAGATTTCCCACATGCCCCCTGCCCCCACGTACTCACAGCTGCCCCTGCTATTGCATCTCATACCAGGGTGAAACGTTTGTTACTATTTGAGTCTACACTGACATAGCATTATCAAAGTCCATAGTTTACATTAGGATTCACTTGTGCTATTGTTCATTTCATGGGTTGTGACAGGTGTACAATCTCCAGCGTCATATAGAGTGGTTTCACTGGCTTAAAAACTCTCTCTGCTCCCCCTACTCATCTCTCCCTCTCCCTGGTTCCTGGCAACTACTGATCCTTTTACTGTCTCCATTTGCTTTTTTCATAATTCCATATAGTTGGAATCACACAGTTTGTAACCTTTTCAGATTTGGCGTCTATCAAGTGGTAGTAACATGCACTTAAGCCTTCTCTATTTATTTGTCTTAGCTTGATAGTTTAGATCATGTAAGCACTGAGTGATATTTCATTGTTGGAATGTACCATGGTTTATTTACCTACCGAAGGACAGCTGGATTCCTTTCAAGTTTTGGAATGTCAGTTTTCCAAAGTGGCTGCACCATTTTGCATCCCCACAGTGAATGAGAGTTCCTGCTGCTCCACATCCTTGGCAGCATTTGGTGTTGTCAGTGCTCTGCATTTGGGCCATTTCTAGTAAGTGGGCATCACTATCTAATTACATTTTTAATTTGTAGTTTCCTAATGACATGTGATGTTGAGCATCTTTTCACATGCTTATTTGACATCTGTGTATCCTCCCTGGTAAGGTAGCTATTTAGCCGTTTTGCCTATTTTTTAATAGTGTTGTTTTTTTTTTTTTTTTCTTAGTGTTGAGTTTTAAAAATTCTTTACTTTGGATAACAGGCCTTTATCAAATCTGTCTTTTGCAAGTATTTTCCCCCAGTTTATGGCTTGTCTTCTCATTCTCTTGAGACTCAATAATAATTTAAAATAAAATAATATTAATAAAATATGATGTAAAATAAGTTATCATGTTATTTTTACATCTTTGTAAATATGTTAAAAAGTATGTGAGTTCATACTCAGCTTCCTGACATCACAGGCTCATGCTAGCCTTGACCTTTGTCCATTTGTATTGAGCAGTAGGAGACGAAGGAGACGTTGGACCCAGCACCTTGGAGGAGCCCGGGAGGTCAGCCTGCAGGGTGTCATGGTGCTCAGTGTGGCTGTGAGCTGGATTTCCCCAGGCCCTCCCAGGGAGCTTTCTCAAGACACATCAGAGAGCTTTTGTCTTCAAGAGCTTATAGGAATCCTTCAAAAGGAAAGATTGTTCTTCTGCTTCTTATGTGAGGAGGAGGTAAACTTAATCACCAGTACATGACACTGAAACCTAAATGGAATCATTCAACACTGGGAATGGAATACCTTGAGTGCAAAACCATTTGTAGTCTAGTTAAGAACTTTCTAGAAAACAGCAAAGCACAAGGAAAGTACCTATTGAAATGACATATTTTTTGCTATAGGCTTGGTTCCCTGAGACTTAAAGACTTGAAGATTTGTCAAAGTTATCCTCTTAGGTGCGGTGGTGGCAAAATGTGAAGTGAGTATGACAAATTAGTGGTTTGGGGGCCATTTCAGAATTGAGGGTCTGAATTCCAGCCCTGGTGCCTCACTGACTCATAGGGAGAAATTGAAATGTGTTTTCTCAGATACACTGATGTGAGGGCTTTGACAGGTGGGTGAAGAACACTCACCTGGGGCATTGGAGTGCTGTAGTTGGTCTAGGGGTGGCCATGTCACACTCCAAGCATCTATGGTTAGAGTCCCTATGGCCTAGTTCTCTAAAAATAGAATACTGGACACACAAGAAAAAAAAAAATGGAGGAAAAGAAATCACAGCTGCCCATTTTGGCCCAGACCTTGGATCATTTATGTGGCTTTTGGCTTCAAGATTTTAGCAACAGTCAGGTTTTAAATTTTACAGGCAGCTTCCAAGGAATTTATTTTCTGGCAACAGCAGTACAGGCACAGAGAAGCTGCTGGAGCTACCTAGGGACACTTTAGGGCCTATGGGGACAAAGCTGTACCTTCTTCATCACAGTAGGTGTCAGCTGTCACTGAAGATGATTGTTCTCCTGACACTTTTGCCAACAGCAGAATCAGAAAAGGCCTTTCCACTATTTTTATTCTTTGTTCAGTTATGTATAATTTTTACAATTTCTGCATGTTCTTTGCTTAAAAATATTAATGTCCACTAATTCCACATTTAAGAATTTATCCTAGGTATGTATTGAGAAATGTACACAGAACTATTTACAACCTGTTATGCTCATTATATCTTTTTGTACATTATCTCAAAATATTAAACAATCTAAAAAAATTTTTTGTAGCATTTTATTTTCTTACACAATGACAGTGTTGCTGGGGCCTAATATTGTCACGTAACAGTAGAAAACCAAAATGTGACATCTTTTAAAGAACTGAGAATTGTATACAAAAAACTTACATAAATTAAAAGGATGAATACATTTTCAGGTATAGATGCAAATTGCTTCCAACTCATGCCAAGTAATCATCCATGGTATTCTGACAGGAAAATATCAGGTTAAGAACTGGTAACTGGGTCCCAAAGGCATGAATTTTTCAACCCTGTTAGACCAACAAGACAGGAGTGACCGCTAGGCTGGAATCTTGCCAGCCCCCCTGGAGATCCTGGAATGGTCAGCTCTGCTTTAGTCCCTACACAAATTGAGAGGCTGATAGCCACACAGAATTCACCAGGACACAGATTTCTCTTGCACAAGATTGTTCTCTTACCTCAGCCAGAGGTGACTAAGCCACAAGTCTCAGAGGTTCAAATCAAAGACATGTACAGAGCATTAAACATATCAAAGGAACAGTAAACTTGAATGCAAATCAAAATCGGCAACAAGTTCTACAATCCAGTGCTTATACCAGATACAAGCTTCAAGGATAATTTCTTGTCAAAGGCATCTTCCAGCTTTGTGAGGCTAGTGTCAAGTGTGTATTCACCAGAGCACAGCTGTACTTGTGAACCAGCTCATGCTGCAGGCACAGCACATCTGCTCGCAGTGGGTTCAAAAGCATTTGCAGTGAACGATGGAGGGTGATGACTCGTGGTACTCCTGCTCCCTGATCCACATCTGCTGGAAGGTGGACGGCGAAGCCAGGATGGAGCTGCCGATCCACACCAAGTACTTGCACTCTGGGGGTGTGATGATCTTGATCTTCACAGTGCTGGACAGTGATTTCCTTCTGCATCCTGTAGGCGACACCTGGGTACATGGTGGTGCCAGCAGATAGCACTGTGTTGGCATACAGGTGCTTGCGGAAGTCCACGTCACACTTCATGATGGAGTGGAAGGTCATCTCGAGGATGCCGCAGGATCCCACACCCAGGAAGGAGGCTGGAAGAGTGCCTCTGGAACCGCTCATTGTCAATGACGATCACCTGGCCATCAGGGAAGATGGTAGCAGTTCTCCAGAGAGGAAGAGGACACAGCAGTGGCCACCACCTCCTGTTTGAAGTTCAAGATGAGGTAGCACAGCTTCTCCTTGATGTCTGGCATGATCTCGTGCTCAGCGATGGTGGTGAAGCTGTAGCCACCCTCCTTGGGGGTCTTCATGAGGTAGTCAGTCGATCAGGCCAGCCAGGTTGAGATCGAGGATGGCGTGGGGGAGGGTGTACCCCTCGTAGATGGGCACTGTGTGTGTGGGTGAACCTGTCTGTAGAGTACACCATGATACCAGTGGTCTGTCCAGATGTGCACAGGGATAGAACAGCCTGGATGGCCACATACATGGCTGGGGTGTTGAAGGTCTCAAACATGACCTGGATCATCATCTTTCTGTTGGCCTTGGGGTTCAGGGAGCCTATGCCACAGCTCATTGTAGATGGTGTGGTGCCAGATCTTTGCTATGTTGTCCCAGTTGGTAATCATGCTGCGCTCAATGGGGTACTTTAGCCTCAGGATGCCATGTTTGCTCTTGGCCTCGTCGCCCACGTATGAGTCCTTCTGGCCCATGTCCACCATCATGCCCTGGTGCCAGGGGTGCCCAACGATGGAGGGGAACACAGCTCTGGAGGCGTCCTCCCCAGCAAAGTCAGCTTTGCACATGCCAGAGCCATTATCAATGACTCGCACAGTGATTTCTTCTTCCATTGCAATCCGAGGAGCCACGAAATGGCAGGAAAACATCCGGTGTGAACCAGAAGTGGCGAGTCTAAACAATCTAAATGTTAATCATGGTTAAAGTAAGTTACCATCACTCATTGGTATGATGGAATACGATGCAATTATTTTCAATTTTTTTTCAAAGTCTAATTTAATGTTATTTTTATCACTCCAATAGGATCTCTCCTACCTGTGTACAAGAGAAACCTTAGACTGAAGAAAATATTCTAAAGCTGATTAGTGATGATAGGTGCACAACATGGTAAATTTACCAATCATTGAATTGTACCATTGAAATGGGTGCAAAATATGTCTTAATGAAACTGTGAAATGTTGCTAATTCCTGGGCACCTACAATATCACTGTAATCCATTGGTCAGAGTGGGGGCATCACAGAGATTAGTGAAAAGTACAAAGTTGACGGGAGATCCCTTGGCAGTTGTTGAAATATCATTCATGGCTCCTCCTAGGACTATTGTTGTAGTTTCTAGCTCATGTTTCTCGTAGAAGAATAAGCACACATGGAATAATTATTTTTAGTACCTGCAATGATTCCCATACTGCTCTCTGAGACATTGAGTAGGGAGAGAAACTTACAAGAGATGAACATGTTAATAACAATGAAATCATGTTCTGTACCTACCAGTTAGGAAGAAGCAGATACCTGAAATGACAATGGAAATGGGCAGCCAAAGGGTGGGTGATGAATGCCATGGACTTTCATTAAGTCTTAGGGTGTCTGGGGCACACCAGGATACTCCTTCCCATCCTCACAAGTAAAGGCCAAGCTGCTAAACCCAGAGCTCCCTACCACCATGGAGAAGGAACGTTTGGACTTTGGAAGCAATAGAAACATTCCATAACTCTTGGGTGGCATGCTCAGATTCATTTACCATTTTTCCAAATTACTTGACTGATACTCAGGAAAAGAAAGCTTTTCAAGTGATCCAGCTGTAGAGAAAGCCACTGGATCAATCGACTTACATGCTGGTGCAGCCAATGGAGGGCCAAGTGCCTACAGCAGACTGGGCTGCTATCTCAGGCCTGGGGTGAGTCCCAGTGCAGAAGAAGAGGTCCTACTTCTCAGCACCAGCATTACCTTCCCTTTGAGAAACAGCTCTTTGTTTGCTCTGAAGCCCTGTAGATGCCTAGTGTCTGACTCTATCGCTATGGGAGCTATTGGGCACCAAACCAAGCCCCATACCCAAACCCTCTCCCCATGTCAGTGCCTTTAACAGGATGAGGAGAGCTACTTTATCAAATCTCCCATGCCACGTTCTGACCAATGAGACCAGTCTCCAGGGGCATCTGACAAGGATCTTCCTCTCCTGATAAAGAGATGCTGCACCAGCATGACTCTTTTTCTGTTTTTTCCTGCCTGGAATGTGGATGTCTGAAGATGAAGGAGATGTTTTAAAACCAAAATCAAAAAGCTGAAAAACACAATTCTGTCTCAAGACTGTGACATAGAAACCCTGCCTGAGTTTCTGGCTTGAAGATCTTAAACTTAAGAATGAAACATTAAGCCTGAATGAATTGTGGGAAGATGGCTGACTAGAAGCAGCTTTCACCAGAGGCTCATGCCCAAAAGCAAAAAGCCAAGAGAAGAGCAAAGATGTGGCCCTTGGTTACTGAGCCCGCATGCCCCACAATTTATTTCTATGAGAGAAAAACAAAGCCCCATGTGCTTGAGTTGCCCTGTGGTGGATTCCCTGTTGTTTATATGCTGAAACATCCCTATAAGATAAACCAAGGGGCAATGTAACCTGAGCTCACTGCACCAACCCGGACACTATCAGCTCCATCTTACATAAGCTTTGCACTTTGTCATCTAAGTAAGCCTGGAGACCTGCTCTTGGAGGTCCTCCTTCCTTCATCTTTGTCTTCAGGTGAAATTCCCAATGAATAGCTAGTTGATTACGAGGAACAGACACCTCTGTGCTGCATCACAGCACCAGTTGAGCACTACAGCCCCCACACAGTGGTGGCACTAAAAGACAGTGGAGGAGGGACATCTCTGCAATAAGTAGAACTTCAAAGCATGTGCTTCATTCCCCACATTTCCTGGCATGAGAAGTGGCCAGGCAATGGGATGCACTGATTGCTGCTGAGTGCCTTGACCCCACAGCCAAGGATTTAGAAGGAACCTGTGGAACTAGGAAGCCAAAGTTTGGAGAAGAGGATGTGATTGTCTTTCTGGAATGTCTTAGAGTGTCAGAATATCTGTGCTCCATGTGGCTGCTCACCAGCCAATGAGATGTCCTCCTCTGGAGTGCTGGTCAGCATCTTTCTCCAGCCACCCAACTGCTGGCTTGGTGGGAATCTGGAGAGCAGACAAATGCTAGGATACAGCCAATATGTGGGCTCAAAAGCAATTTTACCAAGATCACCTTGCTATCCTCACTGCAGAGTGCCCACCATTCACCAAACTGTGGGAAGCTGCCAGCTCTCGCTGACACCCTGACCTCACAGGGCTCCTTCTGTCACAGAAGCACAACTACTCTGCGGCACTGGGATGACTATTGACCGCACCTCGTGCTTCAGCATCACCATCCCTAGGATTTCTACACATCTTATATAAATAAATTTTATAAACAAAAGAAAAGAAGGCAATACATTCATGTTTGTGGGATTGACTGCTCTGACCAGGTGTACTATCATCCAGATATAGGCAGTATGGAAACTGGGAAATAGTCAGTAGACCTTCCATAGTTGACCAACTCCCTACACTGACCACCTCCTTAAATTGACCCAACTTTCATAGACTGGACATGTACCAGACATGCATATCAGTAGAAAAGGCCTCGTTCCTTACCGTGACCACCTCCATTTGTTGACTAGTTTGTTATAGTCTCTGAGGTGGTCAACTTACAGAGATTCTACTGGATATAAAAAACTCAGTTTTGGTCCCAGTGGGAGAAAAACCTCTTGCAAGGTTTTCCTTGCTGGGATGCTGTCCTGTGGGTGCAATGTGTCCACAAACCCAGCAATCAATATGTGGTGGTTTCTCACTCTTGGACAAAATACATGGCTCTGAGGCTGAGAATAAAGGGAGTGTGGCTCATGATTGGACTAAACGTCTAATGGAACATTTTTATTCCCAGTTTCTGCACTCAGTGATCTTCTTGTTTGGAGGTTTGTTAGCCGTGGAAGAAACATTTCTAGTATGTAACACAGAAATGTCTCCAACTACTTGGCCATTTGAGCTTTCATACTATTTGGAAAAAAAAAAAAAAAAAAAAGTAGTGAGGAGAAGCTGTAGTATTTTGCAAGGCACAGCTTCTGGCTATGGAGGAACTACTGAATTCTGCTACACAATGGCACTGGAAAGGAGTGTGGGTGGAGCCAGTGATCACCCAGATCCACACTACCACGCTCACTGCTATAACTGTGCGTGGTCTACTTACTACACCAAGGACTGAGACTCTTGAGTAATGATAAGTTGAGTTATCCCAATGGGTAAACAACAACTGAGTTATTGGCTGAAGCAGGAAGGATCATGGAATAGATTATGGGGAATGTAGTCTCTAGTGATACTTTCTTCCCTGCTGGGTTATGCATATATTCATATGTTTTTTAATGATCTTTTTCTTTCCTGCCTTCTTTCCCATATCACACCCAGGTGTTCTGGTGGTATTAGCCCTGAAACTGAGAGCAAATATTTCAGAGCATTGAGAGGGCATCATGATTAATTAAGAAGATTGTGTATTGCCCAAGAGATTTGGAGTTGGTTGAAGCAAATGATAATGACTTGGATTATACTCCATAGAGAGTGCCATGCTAGCAGTCACAGAAGGAGTGGTTATATTATTTCAGGCAAGAGGTCCAAAAGTATAAGGATAAAAGAAAGATATACACAGATGTTGGGTATTCATAGCGGTGATCTGTGGAAATAGTTAACATTTTTGTGAGGAGGGTTGCTACCCCGATTCAGACACTCTTCCAGTTTTGGAAGAATGCCTTATTATGAGTCCTTATGGGAGTTAGAGCCCTCCTTGCCAGTATGGAACAGGGAGAGACCAGATGCTTCCTCTTGGTGGCCTCTGCCAGCAACCTGAGGTGCGGGCACACAGCCTAGGCTGAAGCAAGTGAATCTTCTTCCCCAGGACTCTGTATCCTGCTTCTTGGGTAAGTCTCTCAGACAGCTGGGATATGAGTCCTGATGGGATCCTAGCCAGACTACACTTGGCAGGGAGCTTAACTCTGTCTGGCTGCCGAGCTTCCTGCTTCTCTCAAGACTTGTTCTTCAACCTTCTCACTGTCACTGTAAACTATTCAGCATCCCTCCTTTTCTAATCAACTGACCAAAATCAGTTTCTATCACTTGCAACCAAGAATACTGACTACTATGCCAAGTAATTTGTCTTTGTCCTGTGCACTCCTCAAAAATGAAGAATTTTTTTCTACCAACAACCTGTTTTTCTTGCTACAACGACTTGAAGTAATCAATAATATCATATGTGGCCTAATGATTGCATAATTATTCTAGTATTCTTTTGCTTACACACAACCAAATCAGGTCCAACTTAATAATGTCTAAGAATATTAGAAAATTGTCAAAAACAATGAAAATGTTTTCACAATCAATGTGTGGTGACACACTTTTATCACTCATCACATAAGATCCCAAAAAAGGATGTTGTTACCCTTCAAGAGTTATTCTGATAAAATAATTGAAGTACTACATGTACTCAAGGTTTAAAAATATTTCTAAGGAAAGAGTGGTTGACACCAGGTTGAAGTTGCAAGAATACCTGCACAGAAAGGTAAAATTCACCTGTGACATCTAGGAAAAAATAAGAGCATTACTTTAAGCATGATCATGGCGTATGCAAAGGCCTAGAGATACTTCACGCACTGTGTTGGGGAGCTACAAGATGTCTGAAGAGGCTGGGGCAAGCTTAGGAAAAGGGCGATGAAGGGAAATGAAACTAGAGTGTTGGGCAAAGGCCAAGGTGTGGACAGCTCTGAGATTTTCCTAAATGTGAGAAGAATGTACGAGTTTCCCAGAGCTGTCATAACAAAGTACCACAGACTGGGTGGCTTGAACAATAGATGTGTGTTTTCTCACAGTTCTGAGGCTGGAAGCCTGAGATCATGATGTTGGCAGGGTCGGCTCCTTGGGAATCCTTCCTCCTGGGCTGTGGATGCTGTCTTCTTCCTGTGGCTTCCCACGTGTCTGCATCTGAATCTTTTCTTCTTATAAGAACTCCAGTCAGATTAGAGTAGGGCCCATCCTAAAGATGTTATTGCAACTTAATTACCTCGTTAGAGATGGTGTCTCTAAGTACAGTCACATTCTGAGGTCCTGGGGACTATGAACTTTAGTGGGGGTAACATTCAGCCCCAGAATGAGGAACACAGAAGGGTTTAAGCAAAGCAGAGGCACTATCAGCCTAACCATTTACAAGGCCTGCTTGAATGACAATCTGATGCTCTAAATATGTGCATATAATTAAGGTCAAAATATCCCATTGCCTATGGCAAGAAATCAGGTTAAGTAAAATGACATCCTCAAACTAGTTCCTGTTGGACAAATTAAAATCTGAATTACCCTAATCCATTTTAGCCTCAACTGGGCTTTGATTTAAATGCAGATCACACCTTGGCCAAAAAGGAGAGGTAAAAGGGCATGGGAGAAAACATACTGAAAACTAATTTAAAAAAATTTTAAACAGTCAGTCTCAGTGTTGCTGTTTTCAGATAATGAAATCTTGTTAAATTTCTCAGAGAGTCTTCTCTTAGACCAGTACAGTGGTAATGAGGGTGTGAACAGATTGGGAGCCAGAGACAACATAAGCATAAAACCTTAGACTGCCCACGTATTTACCCATTTTATTCCACAATTGATTTTAGACAACCAAGCTCATTTTTAATCATCAAGTTTTAAATGGTTTTCATTTCAAGATCCAAAAGACTATTTTAAAACATGATCTCTCATTTTTATTGCTCTAATTCCACTAAAAATCTGGAATTATCAGTTTTTTGAAAGCTATAAATTCCAATAATTGTATTCGTCAGAGCACCTATCACAGTGTTCTGGGTGTACTGTATATATTGTTCAAATAGTATACTTTATTTTATTATTAAAAAAGGATTATTGACTCAAATTTCATAGGTATTAAAATCATATAAAATGTATATGCAAATATATAAAGGCATACATTTGTATTACATGACAAGATTTATTTCAAAGCATTTTGAAACTATCAGTAGTTACACCAACAGAAAACACAGTATAAGTCTAGTTGACACATGGTTAAAAAAACTTGAGGAATCATTTATAAAGATATCACAGCTGTTAATCAAATGTTGAAAATTAAAATGGGCAGAAATGATAAAGGTAGTCAAGCCCGAGAACTCAAAAGATGACTTTCAGAAATTTGCACATGAATAAAAAAACTTGAGAAGTCATTTATAAAGATGTCACAGATGTTACTCAAATGCCAAATTTAAAATGAGGAGAAATGATAAAGGTAGTCCTGAAACTCAGAAGAAAATTCAAGAAAGTCTATTTGGGGAGGAAACATGTATATGTGTGTATATGTTTTTATATGTATGTACACACATGGGTACAGATGTATGTATGCATACATGTGTAGATGTATGTATGTGTGCATATATGTATGACAAACATACATATGATATGTATCCTATCTTATCCCACTTTTTACAACACCCCAAAATTTCATTTTTCTATAATCCTATTCTGAAACTTTGAAACAAATTATAATTTACATCTTCAACACTAGGTTTAATAACATTTCTAACAGCCCTCATTTAATTTTTGATTATTAAAACTTTTCTAATGAACATTTAAAAAATACATACACATTATAAGACATAATATTTTTGATTCCATGGGGAGGTTTTGAAGAGTTGATTTCCCCCATAACTTACATTGTCAGCAATTTTATGAACTTATTACAAGTGCCTAATATATCAACAGTCTTATTGAGAACACTGATTGGTAGACAATTTGTCATCAATGTGGAGCTGTATTTCTAAAAATATGAAATTAAAAACTCACCCAGTTCAATGATTCATAGCTAGATGCAATGAGTTCCAGAGACAATATTCTAAGTCCTGCCTGAGAGCCTTCTGGCATCAAGGAATCCTAATTCCTTCAGAGAAATGGAGACAACTATGTTATTTTACCCATGGCTAATGTCTACAACTGCTCTCCTCTCAAGAGAGCCCTTCTTGACAGAGGAGCTTCTACGACAGACCAGGAAATGGGGAATGTGGCAAATCCTATGCTAGCTCTTAAAGCTTCCATGAGTGGCACACATCATGATACCTAACTTTTAGGGGGGAGAAAAGTTTAATCCTTCCAAGCTCCCCTAATGGGGAGGATGGGAAACATTTATTAATAATACTAATAACAGTCATCATACTGTAATTTGCAAAGATTGATGACAGACCCAGTCAGGATGGCCTGATGATGACTGTCATCTTATTACCATCTTAATTATACAGGGTTGTTGAAAGATTCTTCACCCTGATGAAATAAGTACATGACTGGGTTGAGACTCTAAATTCTCCTGCTGAGTTACAGGAAGGGTAGAACACAGAGGGCCTTCCTTGCTTGCTCATCCATTTATAGATAATTAGGTTATATGCACGGTATTGGGCTTTGTCAGAATTAATTTATATAATATTAATTATACCATTCCAGGTGGCCCAAATATGAGACTAAGGTAACAGTCCATCTCCATAAGTCATGCCACACATGAGAAAGCCCATGACACTAATGAAGACCGTGAGAACACGGCATTACCTCTTCTGAGCAGCAATCTTCCTGGTTTTCCCAATCTGAATATAAAATGGTATTGTTTAGATATGGCTAATAAAGTTCTAAGTTTTTTGTTAGTGGCTCCAAAGGACAAGAAATAGAAATCATAGATAGTCCTTTTATCCCTATATACAGATTTTTATTTAATATTGAAACCAAATGAGATCAAAATTCTTAGTTTATAGATGAGATTAGGAGACCAAGTAAACTAAAAAACTTATATTGCTTCTTTGAACATAATCTCAGCATTGAGCTGATTGAAATGACGTCCTAAGTCAGAAAAATTATTCAGTACTCCCTCTTTATCCATGGGGATGCATTACAAGACCCCCACAGTGGGTGCCTAAAACTGTGGATATGTACCAAACCCTATATACACTGTGCTTTTTTCTATTAAGGCATACCTATAATAAACTTTAATTTATAATACAATAACTAATAATAAATTAGAACATTAACAACATGCCAGCATCACTAGTCTTGGACTTTGGGGCCATTAAGTAAAGTTAAGAGTTATTTGAACACAAGCACTGTGATATCAAGACAGTCGATCCATTTGATAAGAGAGGTGGCTATTTGGTAACTAATGGGCAAAACATAGACAGTGTGGATACACTGGACAAAGGATGATTCATGTCCTGGGCAGGAAAAAGTGGGACGACATAAGATTCCATTATGCTATCAGAACAGCATGCGATTTAAAACTTAAGATTAGTGTATTTCTGAAATTTTTATTTTGATATTTTCAAACCATGATGGACTGTGAGTGACTGAAACCATGGAAAGCAAAACTATAGATAATTGGAGACTATTATACTCTTGCAAACTATTGAACAGTTGATAAATCCATGAGCATGAATAAGAGAAATGAATCAAAATACAATAAATCTAATACTTTCTCAGCTCTTTAGTTTTCAATGTAACAGGTTCAGTGGAAAAAATGTTTACCTCTTTTTATGTCACTGAAACTCTGCTTACCTAGATGTTAATTATCTTGGAGTATCATTAATTATCATGGCCTGTGCCTATATAAGTAAAACAGCTGACTTCAGGTCACACCAAATAGTGTGCTAACCATGTCTTCTCATAGGCTGGGTGCCAGAAAACCTTTTTCTGATTCTGCTGGCACTCTCAAGATCATTCTCTGCTGCACCATTTTCTCCATATAAGATACCTAAGATCCTTTATACTTCCTGAACATTCTGAAACTTTACTTCCATAATAATAAAAAAAAAAATTCTGAAACTTTACTTACATAATTTAAAAAAAAAAAAGAAAAAGAAATTACTAAATTTCTTTGGAGAGACATTTCACTCTACTCTCCACCAAATCAAATTTGATCAATTTGAAGCCAGGCAGTCAATTCTGATGTTCATTAAAAAAAAAAAAAAAATTAGTAAAACAATAAAAAAAGTTAATGACTTTAAAGAAAAAGTTTTCAATGGCTCTTTGCTTCTAAGAAAGATGTTTAATACTAGATAATAGAATCATTCTCTCATGTACAGCTATGTTGCTTGCAGTACTCAAACACTGCAGACAGTATTTCTGGTCTATCTTCCCATACAAAGTCATATATCATATATACATGGATATAAGGCCTGGTATGAGTAGTTTCCGAAGGTAAAAACAGATGAGTTTCTATTAATTACCACCTTTAGTAATTAATGATGCACTACTTGAAAGAATTATGGAAGTAAAAGCTTAATGATAATGAAGGCTGAAAGGATTAAGAGATTTCTACCTCAATGACAACATGGTAGTGTTATTGCAGCAAAGTGAGCTAAATGGCAAGTAACTTAATAATAGTTTAAGAATCAAAGTGTAAGTTTAATTTACCTTTTAAAAACCAAGTTACTTCCATTTACAATTAGCTCAAAAGAATAAAATACCTAGGAATAAATTTAACCAAGGAGGTAAAATACTTGTATGTTAAAAGCTACAAAACATTGCTGAAATAAATTAAAGAAGACCTAAATATATGTAAAGACATCTGTGTTCATGGAGGGGAAGACATAATATTATTAAGATAGCTATACTAACCAATGCAATTCACAGATTCAATTCAATCTCTATAAAAATTCCAACGTTCTTTTTTGCAGAAGTGAAAAAGTTAATTCTCAACTTCATAAAAAATTCTGAAGGACTCAGAATAAGGAAAACAATCTTGAAAACAAAGAACAAAGTTGGAGGACTAACACTTCCCAATTTCACAACTTACACAAGTTATAGTGATCAAAACAATGTAGTACTGGCATAAGGATAGACATAGACAAATGAAATAGAATTAAGTTTATAGAAATAATCCTATATTTCTAATTGATTGTAGCTAATTGATTTTCAAGAAGGGTGCCAAGACCATTCAACAGAAGAAGAATGTCTCTTCAACAAAAGAGCTATACAATTGGATGTCCACATACAAAACAGGGAAGGTGGACTCCTACCTTACAATTTAACTAAACATGGATCTGTGATTCAAATGTAAGAGTTAAAACTAAAAAATGCCTTAGAAGGAAACATAAGAGTAAATTTTTATAATTTTGGATTAGGTATGGATTCTTAGATATAACACCAAGGCAAGAGCAACAAAATCAAAAAATAGATAAAACTGGATTTCATCCAAATTAAAAGCTTTTGTGCACCAAGGCATATTATAAAGAAAGTGAAAAGATTATCTACAGAATGGGATAAAAATATTTGCAAATATCTGATAACACTCTATTTCTAATATGTATGTAAAGAATTCTTACAACTGGCTTGGCACACATAGCTCACTGATTAAGGCACCAGCCACATGCACCAGGGTTAGTGGGTTTGAACCCAGCCTGGGCCTGCTAAACAACAATGACAACTACAACAAAAAAATAGCCAGGTGTTGTGTCAGGTGCCTGTAGTCCCAGCTACTTGGAAGGTTGAGGCAGAGAATCGCTTAAGCCTAAGAGTTTGAGGTTGCTGTGAGCTGTGACACTACAGCACTCTACTGAGGGTGACATAGTGAGACTGTCTCACAAAAAAAAAAAAAAAAAAGAACTCTTACAACTAAGCAACAAAAACAGAAATATCCCAGAAAATAGGCAAAGAATTTGAGTAAATATTTTTCCCAAGGTATACAAGTGCCCAACAAGCACATGAAAAAAAATACTCAATATCATTATTCATTAGGGAAATGCAAATCTAAACCATAACAAGCTATCACTTCACAAGTACCTAGATGGCTATAATTAGAAAAAGGAAAAAATAAAAATGGAAAATAAAAGGTATGGGGAAAATGGAGAACGTGAAACCATCATATATTGCTATTGAGAATGTTAAAATAGTGTAGCCACTGTGGAAAATAGGCGGTTTCCCAAAAAGTTAACCATAGCATTATCAGGTAGCCCAACAATTTCATCTCTGCATATACACTCAAAAGAAAGAAAAACAGATACTGAAACAAACACTTGTACACGGTTGTTCATAACAGCACTATTCACTACAGTCAAAACCCCCAGTCAGTTAACCATAAATGGATAAACAAATATATATACACATAAGTAGAATATCATTCAGCCATAAAAAAAAAAAATAATGAAGTACTGACAGACCCTATAACATGAAGGGGCTTCAAAAACAATATGCCAAATAAAAGAAGTCAAAAAATAAAAGGCACGAAAAATCACATATTAAGTGATTCCATTTTTATCAAATATGGAATACATTTTATAAATTTCCCTTCAATTCGTTAAAGTAGACTAGAAAAGGGGGGATTAAAACCAACTTAAACATGTTCCACAACTGTATCCCTCTCAATCACTTGAATTTAGGTCAAAGCTTTTGAGTTTCAGAGTGAATTGAGAGCCAGAAGTTTGGGTCACCCAAGAGAGTGCATCAGGCAGCATTCTGGCATTTGTCTTGTATGTAGCTAAAAAGAATAAAACACTTGGCTAGGACTATAGGATCTGCCCCAATATCCTAGGCCCTGAAGATATGTGATGATGCTCTTTTCTCTGGGATGAGGGTTAATTATCAGATTTGCATACACAATCATGAAATAATCCTTAACACAAAGGCTTATAGTAACATGGCAACATTATTAGAAGCTCTGTGTCTCCATCTGCTCATAGAAAACAAACAATGTGCCACTATATGTTCCCCCAAATTCCTTCTTTAATCCTCATATATTAGAGTCTCTCCTCCTATATACATTTCCTCTCAACCATATTTAAATTCCCACACACAAAATGGAATGATCCTAAGTCAATCACTGTCTAACACCCATCTTGCAATCAGACCGGAATAAAGATCATGTCCCCCATTGTTTAAATACCTCCTAAATTCTTTATCTGTCCCCTAGGTGGGCGTGAAAGGGTAACAAAATCAGAATGTGCACAGTAGCATTTGATCACACTCCATGAGTTGTTGCTGGGGTTTGGTGGCGGGGGGGGGGAATTCCAAGTGGACTACATAACATTGCAGCATCATTTTGGATAAACATTGCAAATATCTAAAGTGTAATCTATTCAGGATGATGGCACATTACAGGGAAACTGTAATGGGTGTGAAGAATTCATAGGCGTCTGCCACGCACAATTTAACCAAACAATTTGCCAGTCCTGTCTTTTAGAGTGGCATTTTTAACACCTTCATAAAGCAACAACATCAAAGAAAGAGCAATCTGCATCGACTCAAAAAGACAGCCAGCTCTTCTCATAAAAACACAGCAAGAAACGCGGATTCCATGAGTTAATATGACACAGAGCTACAAGAAAATCCCTGGAGCCATTAAAACAATTAAGTCACTAAGTGACAGAGAGAATCAGTTAAGTTCCTTAGTCAAGAAAGAAATAAAAATGATTCACTTGATACGGTTTTGTTTATTTATAGTATCACAGGAGTAATTTTTTTTACTTTATTTTTTTCTCCAAATTTGAGAGCCCCACTCTTACATTGGTTTCAGAATAACAGATGATTTAGGTCAAGCTTTTAATGCTCAGTCAGCAGGAAAAAGAACAGAAGAGAGAAAGATCTTCACTAATAAAGTTACCCTAGCTCCTACCAGCTACTCCCTGTGGATTTAAATTCTCACAGACAACTGGCTCCAAATCCCAGAGGAATTTCACAAAATGAGCATAAAAAGGAAAGTTCAATTAAACGAAAAAGCTATTCCTAAAATGAAAAGAAAACTTATTGTATGTGGAGAATGATAGCTTTGAAAGAGAATTTACAGCTAAGAGTGCATTCTTAAAGAATTTACAGGTACAATGCATTCTTAAAAGCTAGAGTAAGCAGAACTACATACGGTTGCCTAAAATGAAAGCCAGCTGACATCACCAGGTTGCCTAAAATGAAAGCCAGCTGACATCACCATCTTCGTCCATCTAGATATGCTGAGTGGGAATATTTTTAGGAACCACACTTCTATATGCTATGAATAAAATCTGAGGGATCTCAGAACCCACTAAGTTATCATCCTTCAGTTCTAATCCTGTAAAGACCCAAGATGAAAAGCCAGGCTAACAGAAGGTTACCCTCCCTTCTGTGGGCTTCCCTAGAAGGAGACTCTCCAGGTGGACTTGAGGACTGTCAAGTCATCACTCTTTGTTCCCTGTTTCTCCAAACTTTTCTACCTGTGATAGAATAAGTGGTTGGAGGTAGAGAGAGATGAGATAACTTCAATCCTAAATGGGTACCATGAACCCCACTATTCTACCATTTCTATGAAAAATTATGAAACCAGGATCAATTTTAGTAGTCATAAGTCCTTTTCCTCAGTATATTCTAGATTTTTTTTTTTTTATTTTCAGACACAATCTCAATCTCATTCTATTACCCAGCTTAGAGGGTAGTGGCCTCTGCCTACCTCATAAAAACCTCAAACTACTGGGCTCAAGTGATCCTCCTTTCTCAGCCTCCTGAGTAGCTGGGATTACAGGCACCACTGCAACACCCGGCTATTTTTTCTATTTTTAGTAGAGATGGGTCACTCTTGCTCAGGCCATTCTCAAGTTCTTGAGCTCAAAATATCCACCCACCTCAGCTTCTCCAAGTGCTAAGATTAATGATACAAGCCACCATGCCAGCCCACATTCTAAATTTTTGTTGACTCTTCCTGTTAATTGAGAGCATTCCTTAGAACACAGTCCATCTGGGCAGGGGCAGGAGGGTGGCAATGTCATCTTTTCAGAAGGAAGTCTTTCAGCAGGGGACACTGAGACACTAAGCTATGCAAACTCAGTATGAAAATATGATAGGATGTCATTGCCACTGAGTGGGGAAGGAAAGTGAATCCAAACAGAGTTGAAAGGTCAGGTGGTGAATCAGTGAGGGGTTAACCAGAAAAAAAGCCACTCTAGGTACTTCAAACATAGTAATTTAATTCTGTGAGTCAATTACAAAGGCAACAAAAGAGCTGAAAACTTAGACAAACAGAGGATAATAAGGCAAACCAGAGGGCCATACCCCCTGCAGCTGGAGGGACAAAGAGGCGAGGTGGGATTGGTGGAACTCCGGATCTGGGTGAGGTGCTGGAAGCTGGAGCTGCTGCAGGCCAGTCTGGTGGGCGCTGAGTTCACAGAAGGAGAGCTTGTCCAAGCAAGCCTATCCCCACCTGGGGAACTCGGCTACTGCTAGAAATGCCACAAGACAGCACGAGGGTGTTTCTCCACCTGCTTGCCCTCCGATCTCTGGCACATGTTTCTCAAGGCCAAACCTGCCCAAAAAGCAGAAGGCAAGGAGCCCTGGAGAATGCTGACCCCTGAGATGCACAACAGAGCATGGGGAGGACAATGATGGACTGCTCCCCCGCCCTCCCGCATCTCCCAGGGAATTGGGTTCAGTGAGTCTGGAGTCAGTGTAGTAAAGACAAAGATGTCCTTGGCACCTTGGATCTTTGATGCCCCCCTGCTGTATACAGATGCTGTGGTAAATAAGTTCCACTTTATACACTAGTCTGATCAGTTAGTGGTGATGGCCTGGAGTTCTGAACTCAGCAAGGGAGGGGCTGTGATCCTTGATGCTGCTTGTCCTGGACTGTGGGGGGAAGTGCGGCATGTATACCCTGCACTTAGACTTTGGGGGGATATTTGGCATGTGTACCCTGCACTTAGATTTTGAGGGGATATTTGGCATGTATACCCTGCACTTAGACTTTGGGGGGATATGTGGCATGTGTACCTTGCACTTGCCATCACTGTTTATGGGACAATGCCCAGGTTTCATACCTCTTTTGCCACCAGACAGCTCCTGTCAGTTGATCTTTCAGCCAATACTAAATACGTGTGGCATACACCAAGTGATAGCTGCACTCCCAGCCTCTGGTCATATTGCAGCATTCCTTTACCAGAGTGCCCTCCCTTCTTCCCTTATATATGTAGAAAACCATTACTCAGCTTTTAAGACTTGGACCGGGGTATTCTGCAGACACCTCTCTCCTTGTCTAAACCAGATGGATCATCATTCCATCCTTACACCCCGTCATGTACCTGTCTGTGTCTCCCATGGTACTCCCACATGGCATCACAGTCATCTGCTGATGAGACCACTTCCCTTCACCAGAAAATGAGTTCTCTGGGGATAGAAATCTTCCTCAGCTGGCTCAAAATTCCTGGCATTTGGCCAACACTTTAGGTGATCCATAAGTATTTGTTGAAATAATAATAAATAAATAAGGTAGTGAAGATATGCAGATAGCTATGAGTGCACTGGAGGAGACAGACCCCCCTGTACTACTCCCAGCTGGCTTGAAAAATGGCCAGAAGTAGAGACCAGCCTTATCAAGTCAGCCTTGGTTTTAAGACAAGAGTTCCACATCCAGAGAGGGCTATGATGCTAACGAAGAATTGAGAAGAGTTAACTTTGTTACCTGGAAACTATGGGTATCATTTAAAAGCGTGTAGAAAGAGGGGCTGATTTGGGCTAAGAGGACTCTCACTACCCTTTCAAGTGGAAAGGTCTTGACCCAAGAGGATATCAATACATCATTGCATTAGAAGTTTTTGATGGTGTCAGGGAGTCCTGGTGTGTCTCAGTGCACAGGTGAGGGGACAGGTGCCGAGGCACCGTCAGGCCAAAATCTTCTCTTTAGACTCATTTGTCCATGTCTCTTCCTGGCAGCAGAGCCCACCTGTGGCCCCTATCCTTGGAAGTTACAGTTGTTTTTGGACAATTCTCTCCTTCCTTTCATCCTCAAGCCCAATGCTGATGAGTTTCTTTTTAGTTTGCTTTGTTCTCTGAAAAATCATAGTCCTTTTCTTGTTTGAGTTCTTTTTTTTTAAATTAAATCATAGCTGTGTACATCAATGCAATCATGGAGTACAATGTGCTGGTTTTATATACAATTTGAAATATTTTCATCAAGCTGGTTAACATAGCCTTCACAGCATTTTCTTAGTTATTGTGTTAAGACATTTATATTCTACACCTAGTAAATTTCACATATACCCTTGTAAGATGCACCATAGGTGTGATCCCACCAATTGCCCTCCCTCCACCCATCCTCCCCCTTCCCCTTCTCTCCCTCTCCCCTTTCCCCATATTCTTGGGCTATAATTGGGTTATAGCTTTCATAAGAAAGCCATAAATTGGTTTCATAGTAGGGCTGAGTGCATTGGATACTTTTTCTTCCATTCTTGAGATACTTTGCTAAGAAGATTATGTTCCAGCTCCATCCATGTAAACATGAAAGAGGTAAAGTCTCCATCTTTCTTTGAGGCTGCATAATGTTCCATGGTGTACATATACCACAATTTATTAATCCATTCATGGGTTGATGGGCACTTGGGCTTTAGTTTGA